>OY720457.1:56411310-56623810 GCA_963082715.1 Harpalus rubripes | reverse complement strand
CGATTATGAAGTAAAATTATTCTTACCACAATCGCATTGCTTCTAACTTCTAGCCCTCAGTTTAATTCTTAACTAATGGTTAATAAATAGACACTTTAACTAGAGGTGGTAGGATCAGACTTTAAACATTTAATAGTCCCTCGATAATTTAAAAAATAAAGAGAAACCATCCATTTTTAAATAGCAGTGAACCATGTTCAGCAAATGATAAAATAACAATAATTATAGATTATTCCTCTCCGGCCTTACATTTCCGTGAATTTAACCAGTTACCAAAATAGTATCAACAATACACATCATAACATCCCACATAATCAATACGGCGATTACATGGCGCTAGTACGTTATTTAAATTCAACGAGTCGTCCATGCATATCGATGTCGCTATGCTATCGCTCTTCGCGTTTTGCAATTGCATTGTCAGGCTCATGTTTGCAGTTTTGCTGCCGCAATGCAGCAACGGCTTTAGCTCAATCTAGAGTAGGAGTACAAAGGCAAGTCAACAACCGTTTTGTGTAAACCAAGGTTTATAATAACGCAATGAAAGGGAGTTAACAACTTGGATTTTGTATTGGACGTTGTACGATTTATAATAGTGTTAAATATATTTATCCTTTATTTGAAGAGCTTGAGCGATTAAATTTTAAGATTTTCACTTCTAACCTGAATGATTGTGAACAATGCGTGATTATTGAAGATGAAGCACAAGGTAATGGGGTGCCGCAAGGCTCTATTTTGGGCCTTTTATTTTTTATCTTCTGTCACCTTTAGGTAAGGAAGGTATGGTCGTTGGTCAAAAAATTCGGTGGTGAGTTTTTGATGAATAAGCACGTTTTAGGGTCCATAGAATACGATTTTACTATTTTACAATGATGTGTGTATGTATGTATGTATGTATTTATGTGTGTACGTGTGTGTCTGCGTGTGACAAAAATTTTGCCTGCGATAATTCTAATACTACAATTCCAAAAATTACAATTCTTTCGTATTCGTCTTCGTTACATCCGTATGAAGAGCTGATTAGTACCGGAAGTACCGTCATTTGAAGATTTTAATAGTTTTTCTTGAAAAAATGATGTTAAATATATTTTTTTCACATTTAATCTTATTATAAATTTTAAACAATATTTTATCTTTATACTTATACATAGTATATGGATAATGAGTAAAAATATTATAAAGAAATTAAAAATCATAAATTAGCCAGCTATACTATAACTCAAGAAACAGCTGCTATATTAAGAAAATTCTGATTAAAAGGTGTCAGTGTCAAGTGCAATTGACATGTGTGTTTGTGTTATAATTTTACTGGAAATATAGCATCTTTTGTTCGAAACTTTCTGTATACAATTAGTATCAAATACATACAACTGCCTTAAGGTAATATATGGTATGACTAGCGAATGAAAGTTGACGTTTAAATTATTTTATAGATATAGTTTCTTTTGAAACCCTAGAGAAGAATAGAATTGTACGAAATATTCAGATATAAATATTTTGCATGAACCCATTTACATACTGGACTAGGAAAGCACAGAAATACATTACTATGTCTGGCTAAAAATAGATGGCCGACTAGGGTAACTGTAACTTGTATATATATATATATATATATATATATATATATATATATATATATATATATATATATATATATATATATATATATATATATATATATATATATATATATTTCCAAGGTAAAACATAACGAGTTCATTGTCTTTTCATTTTATTGTAAGCAAGCTAGCAGATTTGTAACAGTTTTTACTTAGTGTATTTTCATACCATATCAGTCGTTATTTACATTTTGGGGTATACCCCACCACATCAATGCCGTAACTTTTTTCGCAATACTAACGAAGGGTTAAGGGACTGTCGATCTGGCGATTTTAAATAACGCAATTTTAACATATTTAATAATTGTTGCATTTGCGTTGTTGACTGCACTGCACCCATTTACTCAAAGCCTACGAACCGACTTTGGCAAATGAGGTTAATTGCCAACAAACTTTGGCTGTATAAGTATAATCGTAGTTTGGAATAGAGTGCGTTGGTAGCGGACCCGGTTTCATATAATAACATATATTTTAAGTGTGTTCGTCTCTTGATCTTGAGTTTATTCGCAATGTAAAACAACATTAGAGCTGCGTAACAGATTTTGGTATTTCGGAGATTTCCTTAAGCTTTAAGGATAACTGAACACAGTAAATGGATCGAATTATTATTCTTGATTTTAAGCACACTACATTTAACGAAATGTCCATCAAGAAAATGTCTTCAGAAAAGCCTTAATAGATTTGTGGTTATTTTAGTTTTATGTAAATGAAATTGGTTAACCCTTATAAAGAACTTAATATATATTCTGTATTCATTCAACAAAAAAAAAACTATATTAAATAACCTGATGTGGCCAGCACATTACCTTTCGTCAGTTCTATGTATTTTCTACAATTTCCATACAGAAAGATTCTTGCGAAAGATTCTATATTTCCAGTACATTACCTTCCGTCAGTTCTAAGTATTTTGTACATATTCCATACAGATATTTCATGCAAAAGCAGGGCCGCTCCGTGCGGGTGGGCAGGTTGTGCCCCGCACAAAGGCGCCTGACTTTGAAGGGCGCCATTTCAGTAAAGTAAATAATAGTAAATTTTCACAAAATTCTCTTATTCGTAAAGACAGCATTACTATAAAATTTACAAATTAACGTGACAGAAGTGAACAATATATTTTTAAATTTGTGTGCATTAGAGCTCTAATATTATCGTACCAATCGGTTCGTTATTATTCTAGCATTGTTATATTGAAATAATAAATATGAAAATGTTGATTACAACAATGAATATATTGATTATAACTGAAAAATATTGATTACAATAATAAATCCAAAAATACCTATCATTTTGCGAAGTATCAAATGCATATACAAATCTGAAATCTGTTGTAAAATTGTTGATTATAACAAACGATTGTGATTATTATGGGGTCTCGTAGCCGCGTGCCTGGGTGTCTGGTCGCGAATCTGGGGAACCGGGTTCGATCCCGACCGACGCCAAATATTTCTAATTTTAAATGGAACTAAACTGACCCCTGTTGTGTATTCTCCACGCCAGCAATGAGTGCCCGTGAGGTGACGCTTGGTAAATATGTCATCATCATTACCGATATCTGCGTACAAAGCAGATTGGCACACCCAGCAATGGGTAATATGTCGTGATGATATATTTATTTATTTATTGTGATTATAACATATTGATTACAAGAATGAATCTAAGAAAATTTCATCAATATATTAAATCTAGCATTTTTGAAGAACAAAAAGTATAATTTAAACTTTAATTTGCAAATTTTACATCATGAGGGGAAGGGGAAGGAAATATAACATAGCTCAAAGGCGCCTTATACCCCCTGAGCGGCCCTGCTTCATTTGACGGAAGGTAAAAATAATTTTACACTATTTATCCGTGTTTTATTAAAATTGTGATTGGTACAATATATCGTGCAGCTCTATGTAAACCAATTTTATTGTACATTTACCCCACAATCTCTCAGAATCAGAATGTGCTTGACATTGGTGGCATGCAAACGGTTTCACATCGTTTGTGGCTGTATTGGCAAACCCTGCTCCGTACACCAGTCCTTTGTCAGTGCATTACCCATTGACCTGCATACTGCAAGAGTATAGAGCCCAGACAACGTGTTGATGTAAACCGGTGAAATATTCTCGACGTCTACTTGAACTAATTGAAGACGCGACAGCCGCTTGCGTGACGCATAGCAGGTCGATTGTACTGGTGTAATTAGATGCTGACACATGTTCATCTATGTTAATTCGTTAATCAATCAAAGCAGAGAATTGCCCGCTAAGTAATTAACAACGTTGTGGCCCACAGATTGAAAGGAATAATGTATGCTATGTTTGCGTAATTGTATTTCGAACTTAGATTTTATTGATAATTGTTTGGTAAGCTATTATTACCGTAAAATACTACAACATAATAAAGCACGCGACAAGGATAAATAAGTTATACTGGATCATAATCTGGTCTAGCAAATTCGACGTAAAACAGATTATCATAATACCATGTGCTTACATGCATGCTCTTGTAATGGATACAAGCATAAAATAATGTAATTTTACAACGTACATTTCACACTATAAATGGATAACATTTTCTAAAGTGTAACAGGAGGGCAGTATCGATGATGCTGATGCTTGTGGTATATGCATTACTACTATACAAAACACAGAACGATGCCACTTTTCACTAATTGGTGGCGAAAGATTGACGACCACCAGGGACGTAACTAGAATTATTTTCTGGGCGGGCCAATGAAAAATCTGAGTGGGCCATACTTGTATCATAAAAACAGTATTACATTAAAAATAAATTACATACCACCTTAATATATGGATTATAGATAACAATATAGAAACGGTAAAACAAAATAAACAAAAATTACAAATACTTCTAAGTAATAACTAAAATTTGAAAACAGAAATTGCACTGAAAATTCAAATTGTTAATGCAATGACTACTAATAAGTTCCCGGAAAATATAATTTATAAATATGTTATAGAACTAGTATGGCCATTACTGCACTGAGAAAAATGACTGGTTTTTAGCAAATAAATATTCATAAATAAGGGGTACTTCATTCATTCAATTATTGCAACTTTGGAACAAATACAATTTAATCTTTAATATGAAATGTATTTTATTCATTCAGTTATATTATTTATTTGACCGTCATTTATTTCATTTAAATTATATTAAATTTTCTCAAATAAACTAATATATTTATGTTTAGCATTTAAAATTGAGATTTTTAATAAATAAATTTATAATTTTCTGAAATATTTATTTGTTTCTTACAAATATGTAATTGTGTAGAATTAAATTCATAATATATTTGTGTAAACTTTATCTTAATTACAATGAAAAATAGTTTTTATTGTATGAATCTATATTTATTTGTCACAAATAAATATTATTTGTGTAAAATAATATTTCCATTGAATGAACAATGTTCTATTTGTCAAATGACGATTTTAAGTGAAGTGTGACTTGTATGGACTTGTTCATTAGTTGTACATTGCATCTTGTTTATGGTGGTGCTCCTTTGTGACAATGTTCATTTCTGACGATTTGTTTTTCATTCGTGTGCTAAAAAGTAGTGAATATGGGTGACGAAACAGTGAAAAATGTACTACTTGAGTGGAGTTTTGGATATTTGCTTTGCATTCAGTGTATCTTTTATACCAAGGCACATGCATCGGTATCTGTACAGATTGTGTATTTATACTTTTATAACTTTTTATTATATGTACTAATTAAATTTGTGTGTTAATAAAAATATGGTGTACGAATAAATTAAATATACTAGTCTTTATTTAATTATTTTCCTTCAATTTAATCTATTTAGAGTGGACAGGTTATGAGAGATAGATATTTAAATTTGGTTCAAATAAATTATAAACAGCAAAATAAAAATTGTGTTCTATATTTCCTTGAACACGAAACTTGCCAAATAAAATAAAAGATAAAAATGTTCCCCTTCACAATGAGCTATTGAGTTGTCTAGCGTACTGCAATGATTTGTCATTTGTAGTTATTGAGTTGAAAGTAAAAGGAAATAAACTTGTCAGTATTGACAGTGAATGAAATTCGAACGAAACGGTGATTATTTCAAAGGATATGCGAGTTTCTATTAGTGGGATGTGTGTGACATGCGTGAAATATTTCACGCCGTTGTTATTGGGAGGACTTTGTTGACGTGCCGACAATTCAGTTGCGTATTGATAATTCTCCACAGGAATTTCATCGGTTTAATGGAATTAGCCTTTGAAAGTTTGACACGCCCACTAATGCTTACTGATTGCACAATTTCCAAAATAAAGATTCGGAAATATGCTTGAAGCTACACAGAGCCATCAGGACTAGTTATACAGGTTACAGTGCCGACTCTAGGGTTTCTTGCGTCCCGATGCAAATTTAAATTGAGCGCTTTATAATTTTTAACTGGCGTCATACCGTAGGTAAAGGAGGTAGGTAATGTAATCGTGCCAAAAATTCGATGGTGAGTTTTCAGTAAATAAGCACAAATTAGGGTCCCCACAACACGTTTTTACCTTCCGTCACCTTTAGGTAAGGAATGTATTGTCAAAAAATTCGGTGGTGAGTTTTCAATGAATAAGCACGTTTTAAGGTCCCTACAATACGATTTTACTATTTTTACGATGATGTCTGTATGTATGTGTGTGTGTATGTGTGTGTGTGTGTGTGTGTGTGTGTGTGTGTGTGTGTGTGTGTGTGTGTGTGTGTGTGTGTGTGAATGTGTGTGTGTGTGTGGATATGTGTAACAAAATTTTCGTCTACGATAACTCTAAAACTACAATTCTAAAAATTATAATTCTTTCGTATTCCTCTTCGTTGCATCCATATAAAGAGCTGATTAGATATTGGTTATAATTGGTCAACCGGAAGTACCCTCATTTGAAGATTTTTTTCTTGAAAAAACGATAGTAAATATCATTTTTTCACATTTAATGTTATTATAAATATTAAAGAACATTGTATTCTCTATACGATTTGACTGCATTTTATATTTCATATTAAATGGATATAAAGTTATAAAATTATAAAGAAATTAAATTTCAAAAATTAGCTAGCTCTGCTAGAAACAGCTACTATATTAAGAAAATTTTGATTGAAACATGTCAGTGTCCAATTGACATATTCGTAGTATATTTGTGTTATAATTTTACTCGAAATATAGGATATTTTTGCTCGAAACTTTCTATATGGAATTAGTATAAAATACACTGTCGAAAGGTAATGTACATACAAGAAATTTAGAATCTTTTGCAAGGAACTTTCTGTATGGATTTTTATAGAAAATGCATAGGAAATTTTACCAGTAGATACCGTTTCTACTGACTGAGTTCGAAAATACGAGTGGTAAAAAGTTACCGTGTTCGAAAATTATACAATATCTACCAGATTCAACTACCGAAATCATGAAGAAAAAAAGGTTGTTAAAATTGGAAATGTGTTCAAGTAGAACTCTGCTCAGTTTGTTCACTACATTAAATTTCTAACCTGATACAAATAGGTATTCATTTTTTTATAGGTTATGGATCTACCCCTGTTTATCAATTCCGGTAGCTATAACCTGATAAACAGCTGTTTACCGGTAACAGTTCACCAGTAGAATTTTCGTAAATGCCTCATATAACTGACGGAAGGTAATGTGCTGGCCACATCAGCTTTCTTTAATTAATGTAGAATTGTGTACATCAGATAGGTATTAACAAACATACTTGTACATACTAACAACAAAGCAAAATATATATATATATATATATATATATATATATATATATATATATATATATATATATATATATATATATATATAAGTACACATAGACTAGACTAGTATTATAGATACACAATATTATGTCCACAATTGGACATGGGGAATATAATTTGTAGTTGAATTTACGTAAGAAAAATATTATATTCATGATTTTATTTATTATTTTATTTGGTTGCTACACTGTAAAAAATCCATGTAATTTTACTATGATAATTATGTATAAATTACAATGATTTCCATGTGTTCATCTAAAATTGTGTAAAAATACGATATTTAACATGTTTTTCAGTAATATTACAGAAATTAGTTTAATTGTTGTAATATTAATTTTGCACTGTGAAAATACATATATATTGGTTTATTCTTGTAATTTAACAAAATAAATATGGTAATATTTAATAAAATCTGGTAATTTTATACCATTCTTAAATGGCTTTGTAATATTACAAATTTTGGAAAAATATTGTGTGTTTTCACATTTCTATTGTAAAAGTTTCATTAATATTGGAATTTATTTGGATGAAAAACAGTTAGACGTCTAAGTTATTACATTATTATTGTTGTGAATGTAATTTTACCACTGATAACTGTAATATTGCTAAAATTCTGTAATATATCTAGTAATATTAATTATAATATGTAATTTTTTTTTCTTTAGTAATTTATGTGCGTGTTTATGTAAAACTAATTAGCCGCTTTTGCATATTGTCCTAGTAATTTTACAGTAGTCATGTAAAAAAATAGTTTCATAATTCTTATTTCGTAAATTTAGAAGTAAATGTGATTTTACCACTTGTGTAAAATTTTCAAATCACCCAAATGGAACTTATAGTGGGAAATTGGTAGAGAAATGATATTTCAAAAATATTTAAATTTATGACGAATTTACATCTGTCAAAAAAATCATTAATCTAATACTTTTAATGACCTTGATCTCTTGTTGATGTAGTTTAATAAACAGGTATTATTTTATATAATTTTTTACATTTTTCTTCGAAATTTTACATTCTAGTTCATTTTCACTTTCATTCATATGTTCTAGTAGGTATACTTCGTTTCACGTAAGAAAATAACGTTGGTTTAGGGATATAAATTCTACCCTTTGATTGGTCAGAATGCAAACCAAGTTCACAAAAACATAAAAAATATCAGTTATCAAATAAAAACTACGTTTTGTTGTAATTTATAATATTCAGGTCTTTTTCATTTTTACAGATAAAAATATTCATATTATTGACAAAGTTTTGTTTCAAAAATTTAAATTATTTATTTAATGTATGTAAAAACTTTCGGCTCTCAAGCGCCATCTATTATTTTCTTACGTGAAATGAAGTATAGTATATATTTGAAGTAACTTTTTATTGTTTAAAAAAAATAAAAAAATATATCATCACAGCATATTACCCATTGCTGGGAGTGCCAATCTGTTTTGTACGCAGATATCGGTAATGATGATGACATATTTGTACCGTGCGGGTGTTTACCAGGCGTCACCTCACGGGCACTCATTGCTGGCGTGGAAAGTACACCACAGAGGTCAATTTTGTGCCATTTAAAATTCGAAATATTTGGCGTCGGTCGGTATGGAACCCGGTTCCCCAGATTCGCGACCAGACACTCAAGCACGCGGCCACGAGACCACGATTTGTTGTTTAACATTTGCAAATTGTTTTAAATTTATTTTCATAAGAAATATAATTATCAGTAATTCATTTTTTTTTTAAAAGTAATGATGTTTCAGTAACACGTTTTTCGCATTTCGTATTTCAAAAATACCGCGAGATGCAGTCTAACTCGGGACCAATACAAGTACGCACGCGTCCGTCCCCAACTAGGCTACGCTCTACGCTCCCTACATTTATTCCTACTTCCATGTTTGAGACGCACATCGTGTTGAGATAAGGCAACTTTGTTTGCAGATTGCTTACACTACTAATATTATAGTGAACATGTAAAAACTAGTTCTAAAATATTTATTCCCGAATTTGAAAAGTGAATGTGATTTTACCAGAAATAGTACGTAATTTTACAAGCGGCTTGTAATTCTGAGCATGCGCAGTTCTCTCATTTCTATCTGCGCATGAGTTATCTGGCTCATTCCAAAGAGCACACTGGTTTCGACTTGTTTTGGTACTTTTGTTATTGTAATAATTTAAGAGTTTTATTAATAAATTTAAGTTGTTCCTGCATCTTTACTGGAATTCAGCAGACAAAGGTAATTTAAAATTTTATAAAATGAAATTTAAATGTTGCATTTGTGGTATACAATTTAAGACTATTACTACATACAATGTGCATCAGTATTCTCATAGAAACATGCCTAGAAGTAGATTTGTATGCATGTTTGAAAGATGTAAACAGGAATTTAAGAAATATGGTAGTTTTAAAATGCATTTGTATAGAAAACATAGAAACGTAGTAAATTTAGAACAGTATCAGTGTCAAGTACAAGACTGTAATTTTCATATAACTCAACAGAATATCATGTCTCACGTTCGTATGCATTTTAAAAATAATATTGTAATGAAATGCCCTGTAACAAATTGTAAATTCTCAGACACAAATTTTAATAATATTAGCCGCTATAGAACACATTTTTACCGTCACCATTTTTCCTCCGTTAAATCTATTGCAGCTAATAAACAAATTATTGAAAGTTCCTGTAATCAACAATACATTTTTGGCACTGATAATGAAACATTTTTAACCGAAAAATTTGAATCAAATAATAGTGACGAAAATAGTGAAAAGGAACATATTGATAGTCAATATATTAGGAGTTTAGCTAGTCTTTATTTAACGCTTGAAACAAAGCATTTTCTATCTGCATCTGTTTTACAAACAATTATAGATGGAATGTCAGATTTAAATGATTTATCTAATTTAAAAAGGAATGAAGTAATTAAGACAGATTTAAAACAATTAGATGAATGTGATATCTTTAAAAAAGCTCACAATATGACGAACGGTTGTCTTCGTTCTCCATATATGAGAAAACAATATTTTAAATTAAATTTTAAATATATTAACCCTGTATGTGTAGCACTCGGTAGAAATAATAAACATGTTGCATGTAAATATTTTTATATTCCAATATTAGATACTTTAAAATGTTTACTTAGTAATGAATTGGTTTACAAAGAATATAAAAGTAATGTAAATGGGAAAGATAACAATTGTTACGAAAAAATAAGTGACGGTTCAGTATTTAAATCGAACATACTATACGCCAATGATAAAAATGCGGTTCAAATAATTTTATACCAAGATGCATTTGAAATATGTAATCCGTTGGGTTCATCTAAAAAAATACATAAGATAATAGGGATTTACATGACTTTAGGAAATCTACCCTCGAATTTCAGATCGCAGGTTGATAATATACAATTAGTGGCTTTATGTAACGAGAATCATATATTATATTTTGGATTTCGAGCCATATTTCAAATTATATTAAATGACATAAAAATTTTAGAAACTAAAGGAATTAATATTGGAACAGAAACAATATTTGGATCAGTTATTGTAATGTTAGGAGATAACCTGGGAAGCCATCAAATTGGTGGATTTAATGAAAATTTCAGTTCGAGTGAATATTTCTGCAGATTCTGCTATATAACTAGAGAAAACTTAAATGCAGGTAACATACACGTGCATACATTGCGCTCCACTGAATCTTACGAAAGTGATGTTACCAGTTTAAAAAATAATTTGCATGCCCGTGGAATAAAAAATGAGTCATGTTTAAATGAATTGCATTATTTTCATGTGTGTAGTCCCGGTTTGCCACCTTGTATTGCTCATGATATATTTGAGGGTATTTTTCCGTATGATATGATGTATATTATACACAAATTAGTAGAGAAAAATTATTTTAACTACAATTTACTGAATTCAAGGTTGCAAAGTATTCGTTTTCAAGGTAATTTGTGTCGGGATAAAATACCAATTATTAAAAGATGCAAAAAAATTGGTGGAACTGCAAGTGAAAATATGACATTATTACATTTATTTCCTTTTGCAGTTTACGATAAGATATCTGACTATTCAGATCCTGCATGGCAAATGTTTTTAATTTTAAACAAACTATGTTGTATAATATTGTCTGTAAAAATTTCTGTAAGTCAAATAGCAAAATTACGCTCTTTAATTCATGAATACATTGAATATCGAAAACATATATTTCCACAAATAAAATTAAGACCAAAGCATCATTACATAATGCATTATCCAGATTTGATACTGAAATTTGGACCTCTGCGTCATCTTTGGACATTACGTTTTGAAAGCAAACACAGATATTTCAAAAATATTGTTAAACATTGCCAGAATTACAAAAATATTACCTTAACACTATCAGAAAAACATCAACTTCTTCAGTCGTTGATGTTATCACAAGGAACATATTTTAGTAATAAAATAATAGCTGATAAAGCAATAGATTATATACCAAAAAATTATTCGAAAATATTATCTTCAACAATAGACAATTATTGTAAATTTAAGAAACCATTTTTTATTACCTATAGCGCGGAAATTAAAGGAACATATTACAAAAAGGATACCTTTGTTTCATGTACTAAAACAGATAATTCCACATATATTTTATGTCGAATACAGTTCATATTAATTGATTGTACCTACATAAACGCTTATTTTGTTGGCCAAAAATATGAAATTGTATTAAACACTGATACTGGACTATACGAAGTTTTTTATAAAGAAGAACTTGATAAGTCTTATATATGTATTCATTTTAATAAACTAAATAATTATGAACCACTATTATATTATAGAATTAAAAATGAAGACTATTTTGCATTTAAACAAGCTCCTTATGAAAGTATGTGATTGAACAATTTTTATATTTCTATAGGTTGTAATGAATTAGCAACATTTGTTTTTCATTTGTATACAGTGTGTTTGAAAAAATGGGTACACCCTTTCATCTCGCTTATTATTAATATTAGCGAATTCAACTACTTAACATAAATTATCGTACATTATCCCCTCTATATTATTTCGGAAGCAGCTCAATAATATTACTTCCGGTTTTCGAGTAATTGATGAGAACTTTTAAATTTCAAATGGAACAGCCTATACAGGCTGTCCGGATTTCGAAGGCCACCATTGGGATCTTGGAAACTATAAGAGATACGACTTCGGTTAAATGAGACATGTGGTGCGCCTTTGGGGCGCATTCTTAGATGTGCTTTTGTTTTGACAAAAATTCTCATAAGTTAATAGATAATGGCGGAAAACTGAATTTGGTCGATTTTTTTATTTTGAAATTACTTCTAAACTATCAGTAATCGAGAAAAATGTTTCAAATAAAGAAATTAGACATTTTTATTGTCTATCCAGTGGCGTATGAATATAATTTTTCTGTCGGTAAATTTTTGAGATATAACATAAACGTATATTTTTTAAAATAGAACCCACATTTGATTTATGCTTCAAAAAAATGCTTATTTTTTTCTCTTTCGTTTGGTGTAAAGGTTTTTAATTTTTAAATATTTTTTTAGATTATGCCTACGTGAATTTGAAAATATTGAATTAAAAGTTAAATAATGAAACAAGGTAGTTATCAAATAAGTTATTTAAATAAAATACTATTTAAAAACTAATAAAATTGCTGACAAAAAAAGAAATTACATGAAAAATCTAAGATTTTAAGAGTACAATAAATTTAAAACACAATAACCCTTATACTAATCGAAAGAGAAAAAAAATAAGTATTTTTAGTGTAAAAATAAAATATTGGTTCCAGTTAAACAAATGTAATTTAGTTTTATATCTCGAAAATTTACCTATAGAGAAATTATTTTCGTACACCGCTGGATACACAATAAAAACATCTAACATTTTTATTTGAAATATTTGTTTCTATTACTTATAGTTTAGAAGTTATTTCAAAATAAAATATCGACCAAATTCAGTTTTCCTATGAGAATTTTTGGCAAAACAAAAACACATCTAAGATGGCCCCCTAAAGTCACACCACATGTTCTATTTCGCATCTCTTATAGTTTCCCAGATCCCAATGGTGACCTTCGAAAACTGGACATTTGTATATTTGCTCATATTTAAAAAGTAGATGAAATTTCCTATCCAATAACATACAAACAACTATATGTTATATTATTAACAATGCAATGGCGAATGATTAAAATATTACATTTCTATGCAATGCAGAAGGTTTTGTAATTCACTTTTTTAAACATGGCAAGTTCCAATCACATTTTCTGAGAAATGTTGCCCAAAATGTATTCAAGTACTGAGTAGAGAGACATCAATATGAACATTTGCTTAATAAATTTTATTTAAATTTATATGGTGTAATGTAAAATAAATGAAATGCAAATTCTTCTGCATTTCATAACAATGTAATATTCAATAAATCGCCATTACATTTTTAATAATATAACATAATTGTTTTCATTTTATTGGTTAGCAAATTTCATGTACTTTTTAAATATGAACAAATACCTATAGGACGTTTCATTTCAAAATTAAAAGTTGCCATCAATTACTCGCAAACCGGAAGTAATAATATTAAGTTACTTCCAAAATGATGTAGAGGGGTTAATGTACTATAATTTATGTTAGTAGTAGCCTTACACCGAAAGGTAGAAAGGCAACTGGATTAAGTAAGTAAGTAAAGTTGAATTCGCTAAAATTAATAATAACCCAGATAAAAAAAGTGTTCCCATTTTTTTCAAACACACTGTACATATACAGTCCGATTAACAAAAAAGTTTAAGCTAATCCTCATTTTTGGATTAGTGAATTGTATTCTATCTTGGTATTTAAAATTTAATCTTTATTATATTATCAAAAAAGGTAGTTACTTGGATTAGATTAGACTATACTTTAAAAAATAAACTGTCAAAATTAGAGTAAAATTCGCTGATCCACAAATAAGGATTAGTTTAATCTTTTTTGTGAATCGGGCTGCTAGAGTTTTATTCATATTTGTACTAAAATTTTGTAGCTTCAGTACCATTATGTCCACAAAAATACTATTCCGTGTGTGGGATAAAACAAGAACAAATAAAATACTCGTAGCATTAGAAGAAAGTACAGATGATCTCTTGGAAGTTTTAATATTGAAAGGTAAATACATTGTATTTCTGAGAATATAGATTAATTTAATAAGATATATTTTCCATTGTAGCATCAACGAAATTGGAAATTGATGGCTCGCATCTAACATTAGAATCGGACGGCTCGAAAATCGACGACAGCGAAGTTTTAAGGTGCCTCTCCAATGAAACTTTAATTCTCCTGCAAAAAAACGAAAAATGGTGTTCAAAAGATGTTCAAGACGCTCGCAGTTCAACGTCAACAATTACTATACCTTCTTTCTTATCCGATGAAGACCTTGCTTCCATAATAGATGACAGCAGCGCCTCTCCTTCCCGATCAGATATATCCGCTGAAGACTCGCCCAACTGTAATATTAACGAAAATACATGGTTAAGTATGCCACTGCCATTTGAAACAATGTCAAAAGAGACAATAAATGATTGTATAGCTGGCAAAAAAAACATACACGTCTCGACTACTGAAGTCATTCATATGGCAGTGAAACAAATGAGACAAATTAAGACATACATACCGTCAAGTGCTATTAAAATAATAGCTAGACGAATAGTCGAAAAATTTCCAGACATGTTCCTCGATAAAGATGATGATGGAATTATAATTGGAGACGGAATTCACACCATCGTGCAGAAATTACAAGACAGAAACAATTATTTAAATAGACCGCACAAAAAGCGGAGCTTATTAAAAGAAATCGAATTACCAAGAAAAAAAATTAAAATTATGAATAATGCCAAATCAGGATGCGCGAATTGGCAACCAGATGCCTCTGAAACAGAAGAAACATTAGAAAATCAAAGAGAAATACTAATGACTGCCAGATGGGATAATAGTGATCATGTAAAAACTCTAATGGATGATACATATCCATTACAAAGGAAGTATTTAAATAATTCTACACCGCCTAGTATGGACAATATTAAAAAAGCCTGGCCCTTATTACTAAATTATGATGCCATGAAATGGCATTACCAAAAATTAATGGGTCATAAAATTGAAAATTTATCTACAGGCCTTTTAAAAAAGGCTAAAGCAATTATAGAATTTGGAAAGCCAAAAGATCAGAAAGGTAGTGTGAATGAGAACAGAGAGGAGATCTTACTATTAGAAGCTATAAAATGTATAGCTGCTCATTTTAAAGAAAATGCTAATTTATTGTTAGTAGAATTCGAGGTAATTATTTTTTTATTATACTTTTATAAAATGTGATATTAATCAGCTTCATATTTAAGGAAGGTACACCAAAAAATGAACTGAAAGGAATAATTCTTGCCCCGTCCATATTACATGTAAAAGGTATGCTTAAATTTAAATATGTTTTCTATTTATATTATAACAATATTAAAAGTAGGCTTTTTATTAGACTTAAAATAGTTATATATTTAATTAATACAAAAAATGCATGATTTTACGAGTAAAACGGTTGTCGGACTTTGTCACTAGATTTACACTTACGTGCATACGAGTAGAAATCGACCACTTCGCAGTTTTGAATTTTATTATTATTTTTTTAGAGACGACTTTAAATAAAATAAAACTTATGCTGTTTTAAAGATCATTTATTACGCTGTAACATGAGCCTCCATTATCAAAAATGCTTATTATTTTCAAGTGTAGAAAGCGATATAAAAACCGGGCATATTTACGTGGTTGCTTTGGTGGTTTCTATCACAAATATAACACAGTCAAACACAGTTTTTACAGATTACAGTTATTGTCTTTGCATTAATTTGCACATAATTCATTTTTCAGTGTTATATGAGTTTCTAAGTGTAAATGTTAATTTGTTTCATACATTTCATTTTGGAGCATTTTGTTTGAGGACACGAAAGGAACTCTAATTAATTTAGGCTCGTGTTAAAACGTATTAAACCATCTTTCAAACAGCACAAATTTTACTTTAATCTGAGGTGTAGATTCTAAAAAAAATTCAAAACAGCAAAGTGGTCGATTTCTATACACGTAAGAGTATAATATTTTTTTCCTGCAATTAGATTCTGGAGATACATATTACGTCAGCATCGAGGGACAAATAATAGAAGGAGACCAAATGAAATTTGAAAATGCGCTACAAATCGCATTTGCATCTTATTATATTTTTAATATGGAATATCCCAAGGAATTATCTTGTACCTTAGAATTTTTACAAAGATACATAATGAAAATTCATCCCGATACTGGAAGTAGAGCGAAGAAAGGGTCACTGAATAAAGTTCTATGCTATATGAACAAGTTAAAAAAATTTATATTGCAATAATAATTTTAATTTAATCTGGTATGTACGTAAAATTCAATTATGAAACACAGAAGATACTATGTCATCAACCAATATCTCTTAACAATTTTTGAACTGTGGGTGTTTACATGTCTAATTATTATTATATTTCTCAAAAGAAGTATTTACGACTCAAAATTATTGATGCATGTAGTGTGTATCTTTCTGTAGTTTAGTAATAAATTAGTAGTAACATTTATTTGGCCAACTGTCCAAATAAAAATTAGTTTATTAATTTTGTTTTATTTTCCACGACACTGAAAATTGTCTAAAATTTTGAATTACTTAACATCTTTCGTATTTGAGGATATATTTTTATGAAAATTAAAATTGAATATCCTATGTTTCATAGTTCAATTTAACACACACCGAGCACTAAAATATACGAATATCATCATGTACTCGTATGTAAATGAACTAAAAATTGATTCGATGTTTCTAATTTCCTTTCAGAATTTATTTTTAATTTTTAAGATTATTTGTAGAAAAGTGTACCATTGTAAAAATAGCTAAGTGAAATTATAACGATTTTGAGTTATAGGAAATTTCACAGTTATAAGAATATTTCTATACTTACAAAA
The DNA here is from genome assembly GCA_963082715.1 of Harpalus rubripes. Lineage (NCBI taxonomy): Eukaryota > Metazoa > Arthropoda > Insecta > Coleoptera > Carabidae > Harpalus > Harpalus rubripes. Next base: position 56,606,461 of record OY720457.1, on the reverse strand, counting down.
AAGTGAAATTCAAAAATTAATAATAAAAGTACATAATTATGTTTTGAATTTAAGTAATTTTGAAAAATATGTTAATCGACTAGTAGATGAACCCAGGATCAGGGTAGGCGCGCAACCCTAAGATCTCGGTTTTAAATACTAATCATTTTACAGATTTTTCAAATTTTTATTTCAAGTAAGATATAAGCCCTAAGAGTATCAAACTAATTCTTCACTAAATTTATTTTTATTTTATTTTTATCACTACGTATGGTCCACTTTTCTTAGAATACAATTAGGTACCTACTCAATAGCAAGAAACATTTTTGTTTCATATAGTACATGACAAATATTCTTGTTTAGATCTCATGAGCGATGTTTTATCCAGTGTAAACTTTAGAGTTTATTTTCTTTTTTGTTATGTATATTGTTCAATACATATGTATCTACATTATTGAACGTATAATTTATTTTAAATTACTGATCTTGGTGATATTGTCAAAGTATTATCTTCAAATGTTTGTTTATATATATGTATATATTCACTTTTGTACTATTATTTATATAATAAATATACTTAAAAAAAACATTTATTGCATTAGTAACCCATCATTAAATATCGATTATTAATCTTTGGTCATTACATTGAAAAATGAAGAATTTACAAAGACTGATTAGTAAAAATTACATTTCTTACTGCAGATTTACATGATTTCCCTGGAATATTTACATTTAAAATTAAAGATATTACAAAGATATGATAGTAAAACTTACCTGAATGTACTGTAAATTTTTACATTCCAAAGTCAATATTTCACTATTGCGATCTAGTACAAATTACATGTTGTTAATGTAAATTTGTACACATAATGTAATTATACATATATAGCTTGTAAATCTTTACATTTAAAGATGTAGATTTCACATTTGTAGACTAGTAAGAATTACATATTAGTATCTGAAATATTACATATTTATTTTGTAAAAATGTACATTTCAAAGGAATGATTTTACAATAATCAGTAAAAAAAAAATGTGTAAAAGTTACATATTGATGATGTATTTATTTACATGTGAGTAATGTAATTTTTACCTGTTCTCTTAAATAATTTCACATAAAAATAATAGTAAAATTTAATTTACCAGAAATATTACATTCTTGATGTACAATTACATTTAGATAATAATGAATGTAAAATTAAATTTCTGTGTAAATTTACAGTGATTATCATTGGTAACATAGTCGCCAATGATAATCATTGTAAAATTACATTAATATTTTTTACAGTGTATCGAATTTATAATTAGGTTTTATTTTGATGTTATTTAATTTATATTTACATTGAATTAGGAATAAAAAGTTTAAATTAATATAGGTAAGTTGTTTTTAGTCATATAATTCTAGATTCTAGAATAAAAATCATTTTATACGAGCCAAAGTTCATTCACTTAGTAGTTCAGTGCATGCTGACATACGTGAATGGGATTGAAATTACCCTAGAGTCCAAGTTGCTGAGGTGCAATATACTCTAACCTCACAGAAATCACTCTGGAGTATTCATGCATGTATTTGTAAATGGGAAATGCACCAGAAATGCAACATTGTATAGATCTAAAGATATACGCGTACTTTACAGTCTCTACATGAAGACTCGCTTTACCGAAATTGCCCACATTGATATAGGTATAGCGTATAGGTTATTGATTTAATATATTTTGGTATAGAAAATTATAAAGAAAAGTATAGAAAGAGATACTATCAGATTTGGCTTAATTTTGCCTCTAGGCAGAATATATTAATACTTAAACTTAAACAAAACTTAGGTACGGTGGTTCCACGATATCATTTCGAAAAATGTGAGAAGCTAAAAATCCTCAAACGTTTCAAATATTTTCTGAAAATATGAATTATTTTAAAACTTTGATTTTGAATTAAATTTATGTTTACTATATATGTTATGAAACAAAAGAGTTATTATTATTCGATGTGAGTCTTTTAAATATACCTACTTTCTTGTGCTTCTATGACTTACAATTGAAATCGGCGTCTTTAACGAGAAAAAGAAGATTTGTAATATTTTCGTGATAATTCGTTATCTCGGCAAAAAAAGAGGAAAACATAATAATGGTCCTTTTTTTACCGCTACGTTGTCTACCTACTAGAACTCTTAAGCCGTTATTCGAAATATTTTGTGGGACCCCCTAATGGACCTTTCCAATTTAAAGAGATAGAAGATATGCGCAACGGGAAACTGCGCATAGTAAGAACAACTGAGATCTATGACATTTGATTCTAAAACATTTAGACGTAAAATGTGAGAATATCTCGAATAACTTTAAAAAATCTTATCGAAATAAGTTACAAAAGCTTTTATTGGAGGTAAAATGTCTACCGATGCAAATTTTCACTGAGAATACAGGTATTTTAATGACTGCAATATTTTTGACGTTTCGTTTGACAGCCCAACTGGCAGTTATTCGCGCCATTTTCTTACTATTTGCAGCGATAGAAAGAGATAGCCCTTAAATTGGAAAGGTCCATTAACACACTATGAAAAAAATTAAAAGCAAAAATATTCTGATTTTTACAATATACTGTGAAACTAATTATAATCTCTCTTTTGCATAATTAGTTTTCATTATTTTAATCAAATTTTCTTTATTTTAATCAAGCCTATATTAGTTTACTTTGATTCACACTATAGGCAACAATCACAACATAAAACGATCCGGTCTTGTATAATTTAGTCAAAAAGTTTTGTAACTTTCTACTGATGAAGTAAATCGGTTGATATCGTGGAACGACCATAGCTAAATTTATAATATTACACATTTCAGGCACAATTTCACATATGACATGTGAGATTTCAGTAAGGTTTCTATCTATTTTACGAATTGCCGCGTGTCTAAGTGTCTGGTCGCGAATCTGGGGAACCAGGTTCGATCCCAACCGACGCCAAATATTTCGAATTTTAAATGGCACAAAATTGACCTCTGTGGTGCATTCTCCATGCCAGAAATGAGTTCCCGTGAGGTGACGTCTGGTAAACGTCCGCACGGTACAAATATGTCATCATCATTACCAAATCTGCGTACAAAGCAGATTGGCACACCCAGCAGTGGGTAATATGCCGTAATGATATAATTATTTATTTATATACACTGTTCCGAGCTAGCTCAGCACAGAAAGATTTTTCTATACTTAAACATTCCGTGTTCATATCAGTTAAAATAAGAAAAATTTTCCGCGGTGTTAATAAGGAAATTTCATTCCAGAGGCATGCCTGTCAATTACGTGCATATCCAATAATCGTGACGTTAAGGAATCTGCCACAATAAAACGAACTCCGACATTCTCACTTGTTCATTTTGTTCATTAGGATTTTTATAAAGGCTCCCTCATAATATTTCCCACTTCTTTTTTATTTCCTTTAATTCTGAAGAGTTTTAGTTCGAGGCGTGACGGCGTCCCTTGCCTTCTTCAATGAGGCATTGCTCAAGCGCAGGGCTCCCCACAAGGCCTCGCAGAAGGCTTCGCCCTTCGCATTCCTCTATTTGTCCGTTCGGTGCTCGCACATTTAATACTTGTTTAGTATTCATAGCGTGTGGCACAAATATGGCTGGAGATGTTCCATTTTCTACGATCGGCCGCTAGATGACATCCCCCTGCTATTAGAATATATGCTCTCCCCAGTCCTGGTCAGATATCTGCACGTACCCAGAAGAGTTTAGATTTTAATTTCTTGCATGTGAATTCAGTTTAATCTAGATACGATGCTATCTGTAGAATAATAGCTCTGCAGTTCTAAAAGTTTATTACGAGATTGGGAAGTTTGGAAAGGAACTTTCTTCTCTATCACTATGCTAGCTCATTCTTTATTACTAATGTAATCTAGATTAGTTAGTATGATAGGCCTTTTCCTCTTAATAGGGAAACATATATCTTTATGAAATTATTATTGCGGGACTTATGGCACGATATGGAGTCGTTAATTTAAATAGAGAAATGAACAGTACGTGAAACTTTGTAGAATAGACAATGTACGCAATAATGGGGAGAAACCCTTTATTGTACATGCAGGATTAAAATTTATATTTGAAAATTCTCGAGATACTGGTATATTAAATCCTTCTGAAGTCATTGATTTTTACCTACCGTCACCTTTAGGTAAGGAAGGTACTGTCTTTGGTCAAAAAATTCGATGACGAGTTTTTAATCAATAAGCACGTTTTAGAGTCCCTATACTCTGTTCCATTTAAGCCATTCAGTAGATGGAGCTGGCAACAGCGCAAACTTGAAGTAGCCGAAATTCCATTGGATAAACTTGTCTCTTGTCTCCAATTTCAGCCAATCAGAGAGGTCAAAACTATTCCCTATGCTCTCCAATACTGAATGGCTTAAATGGAACAAGGTATAGAATAAGAATTTACTATTTTTACGATGATGTCTGTATGTGTGTGTGTGTGTGTGTGTGTGTGTGTGTGTGTGTGTGTGTGTGTGTGTGTGTGTGTGTGTGTGTGTGTGTGTGTGTGTGTGTGTGTGTGTGTGTGTGTGTGTGTGTGTGTGTGTGTGTGTGTGTGTGTGTGTGTGTGTGTGTGTGTGTGTGTGTGTGTGTGTGTGTGTGTGTGTGTGTGTGTGTGTGTGTGTGTGTGTGTGTGTGTGTGTGTGTGTGTGTGTGTGTGTGTGTGTGTGTGTGTGTGTGTGTGTGTGTGTGTGTGTGTGTGTGTGTGTGTGTGTGTGTGTGTGTGTGTGTGTGTGTGTGTGTGTGTGTGTGTGTGTGTGTGTGTGTGTGTGTGTGTGTGTGTGTGTGTGTGTGTGTGTGTGTGTGTGTGTGTGTGTGTGTGTGTGTGTGTGTGTGTGTGTGTGTGTGTGTGTGTGTGTGTGTGTGTGTGTGTGTGTGTGTGTGTGTGTGTGTGTGTGTGTGTGTGTGTGTGTGTGTGTGTGTGTGTGTGTGTGTGTGTGTGTGTGTGTGTGTGTGTGTGTGTGTGTGTGTGTGTGTGTGTGTGTGTGTGTGTGTGTGTGTGTGTGTGTGTGTGTGTGTGTGTGTGTGTGTGTGTGTGTGTGTGTGTGTGTGTGTGTGTGTGTGTGTGTGTGTGTGTGTGTGTGTGTGTGTGTGTGTGTGTGTGTGTGTGTGTGTGTGTGTGTGTGTGTGTGTGTGTGTGTGTGTGTGTGTGTGTGTGTGTGTGTGTGTGTGTGTGTGTGTGTGTGTGTGTGTGTGTGTGTGTGTGTGTGTGTGTGTGTGTGTGTGTGTGTGTGTGTGTGTGTGTGTGTGTGTGTGTGTGTGTGTGTGTGTGTGTGTGTGTGTGTGTGTGTGTGTGTGTGTGTGTGTGTGTGTGTGTGTGTGTGTGTGTGTGTGTGTGTGTGTGTGTGTGTGTGTGTGTGTGTGTGTGTGTGTGTGTGTGTGTGTGTGTGTGTGTGTGTGTGTGTGTGTGTGTGTGTGTGTGTGTGTGTGTGTGTGTGTGTGTGTGTGTGTGTGTGTGTGTGTGTGTGTGTGTGTGTGTGTGTGTGTGTGTGTGTGTGTGTGTGTGTGTGTGTGTGTGTGTGTGTGTGTGTGTGTGTGTGTGTGTGTGTGTGTGTGTGTGTGTGTGTGTGTGTGTGTGTGTGTGTGTGTGTGTGTGTGTGTGTGTGTGTGTGTGTGTGTGTGTGTGTGTGTGTGTGTGTGTGTGTGTGTGTGTGTGTGTGTGTGTGTGTGTGTGTGTGTGTGTGTGTGTGTGTGTGTGTGTGTGTGTGTGTGTGTGTGTGTGTGTGTGTGTGTGTGTGTGTGTGTGTGTGTGTGTGTGTGTGTGTGTGTGTGTGTGTGTGTGTGTGTGTGTGTGTGTGTGTGTGTGTGTGTGTGTGTGTGTGTGTGTGTGTGTGTGTGTGTGTGTGTGTGTGTGTGTGTGTGTGTGTGTGTGTGTGTGTGTGTGTGTGTGTGTGTGTGTGTGTGTGTGTGTGTGTGTGTGTGTGTGTGTGTGTGTGTGTGTGTGTGTGTGTGTGTGTGTGTGTGTGTGTGTGTGTGTGTGTGTGTGTGTGTGTGTGTGTGTGTGTGTGTGTGTGTGTGTGTGTGTGTGTGTGTGTGTGTGTGTGTGTGTGTGTGTGTGTGTGTGTGTGTGTGTGTGTGTGTGTGTGTGTGTGTGTGTGTGTGTGTGTGTGTGTGTGTGTGTGTGTGTGTGTGTGTGTGTGTGTGTGTGTGTGTGTGTGTGTGTGTGTGTGTGTGTGTGTGTGTGTGTGTGTGTGTGTGTGTGTGTGTGTGTGTGTGTGTGTGTGTGTGTGTGTGTGTGTGTGTGTGTGTGTGTGTGTGTGTGTGTGTGTGTGTGTGTGTGTGTGTGTGTGTGTGTGTGTGTGTGTGTGTGTGTGTGTGTGTGTGTGTGTGTGTGTGTGTGTGTGTGTGTGTGTGTGTGTGTGTGTGTGTGTGTGTGTGTGTGTGTGTGTGTGTGTGTGTGTGTGTGTGTGTGTGTGTGTGTGTGTGTGTGTGTGTGTGTGTGTGTGTGTGTGTGTGTGTGTGTGTGTGTGTGTGTGTGTGTGTGTGTGTGTGTGTGTGTGTGTGTGTGTGTGTGTGTGTGTGTGTGTGTGTGTGTGTGTGTGTGTGTGTGTGTGTGTGTGTGTGTGTGTGTGTGTGTGTGTGTGTGTGTGTGTGTGTGTGTGTGTGTGTGTGTGTGTGTGTGTGTGTGTGTGTGTGTGTGTGTGTGTGTGTGTGTGTGTGTGTGTGTGTGTGTGTGTGTGTGTGTGTGTGTGTGTGTGTGTGTGTGTGTGTGTGTGTGTGTGTGTGTGTGTGTGTGTGTGTGTGTGTGTGTGTGTGTGTGTGTGTGTGTGTCTGCGATAACTCTAATACTACAATTTCAAAAATTATAATTTTTTCGTATTCTTCTTCGTTATATTCATATGAAGAGCTGATTAGATTTTGGTTACAATTGGTCAACCGGAAATACTATCATTTGAAGATTTTAACAGTTTTTCTTGAAAAAACTATGTTAAATATCATTTTTTCACATTTAATGTTATTATAAATATTAAAGAATATTTTATTCTCTATACGATTTGACTGCATTTTATACTTAATATTAAATGGATAAAGAGTTAAAAAATGATAAAGAAATTAAATTTCATAAAGTAGCTATAGCTATGAAAACAGCTACTATTTTAAGAAAATTCTGATTGAAAGATGTGTCAAGTGAAATTGACATAGTGTGTGTCTTATAATTTTACTGGAAATATAGGATCTTTTGCTTTCTATGATCCCTATTCTGTAACTTGGTGGTTAATTTTTAACCACTTGTTAAAATTTTTATCCAATAGTTATTGATATGACAACTAAAAATCCCTTTTTTTGTTATACGTCAACATACTTGATTGGTTAAAAGAATTAACCAGTGGTTAAATATTAACCACTGAGATACAGAATAGGCCCCTATATGCGGAATTTGTATAAAATACATACAACTGCTTTAAGGTAATGTACAAGAAATAATAATAATAAATCTTTTATTTCTGCAGATACATTACACTGTATATAGAAAACGTCACAAAATAATAATTTAAGACATAAATTTTCTGTATGAAATTTGCATAAAATACATGCAGCTGCCGGAAGGTAATGTACAAGAAATAGAATATTTAGCAAGGAACTTTCCGTATGAAATTTGTACAAAATACATAGAACTGACGGAAGGTAATGTGCTGGTCACATCAGATTTTTTTAAAATGTCTTTAAGCTTGTCTGAGACAAGTATAACTCTTCTTTTGGAGCATTGAGTACTTATCAGACAGCGCAACACACTTTATTGTTTAAGAACCTTACCCCAGTATGCCGCTACATGGGTATAAGACGCTTTTGTGCAAAGCTTTATTTTTGTGCGTTTGAAAAGAGCCGCTCAAGTTAACGCCTCACATTAAACTACGCACTTTAGTGAGCGGATCAAAATGAACTGACTCACTAAAATTGAAGGAACGACCCATTACTAATGGAGTCAACAGATTTTATTTCTTTTACCTTCCGTCGTACTTTTAGGTAAGGAAGGTATTGTTTTTGGTCAAAAATTTCGATGGTGAGTTTTTAATAAATAAGCACGTTTTAGAGTCCCTAAAATACGATTTTACTATTTTGCGATGATATATATATATATATATATATATATATATATATATATATATATATATGTGTGTGTGTGTGTGTGTGTGTGTGTGTGTGTGTGTGTGTGTGTGTGTGTGTGTGTGTGTATGTGCGTGTGTGTGTGTGTGTGTGTGTGTGTGTGTGTGTGTGACGATTTTTTTCTCCGAAGATAACTCCAACACTACAATTCTAAAAATAATAGTTCTTTGGTATTCCTCTTCGTTATACTCATACGAACAGCTGATTAGATTTTGGTTATAAATGGTCGACCGGAAGTACCCTCATTTGAAGATTTTAACAGTGTTTTTTGAAAAAACCCTGTTAAATATCATTTTTTCACATTTAATGATATTATAAATATTAAAGAAAATTTTATTCTCTATACGATTTGATTACATTTTATACTTCATATTTAATGGATTCATGCCCATATACATAAACACTCCATTTCGATTTTTCAGTTAGTATGGACTGTTTTTATCGGATGAAAATTATAACGGACTGTTTAAAAATTTACAAGCGTTTAAGAATATGGACAGTAGAGTTAAAAAATTATAAATAAATTAAATTTCATAAAGGAGCCAGCTATGCAATAACACTGGAACCAGCTAATATAAATAAAAAAATCTGATAGACAGATGTCAACGTCACGTGCGATTGACATAGTATGTTTGTGTTATAATTTTACTGCAAATATAGAATCAATTCTAAGAAACTTTCTGTATGGAATTTGTACAAAATACATAGTACTGAGGGAAGGTAAAGTACTGAAAATTCAGAACCTGTCGCAAGAAACTGTCTGTATGGAATTTGTATAAAATACATAGAACTATTATTTTTGTTATTATTTATTATGTTTGGGTCTAATTTCTAATTTTTTCTTTAAACTGAAGAACTAAAGGTGCATTCACAAATGAAAATTAGGTTTATAGTTTTTATTTAGGTTTAAGTAGGTAAGTCATTCATAAGTGTACGATTAAATTACCTGAAAATTAGTTTAGATATATACAGACATTTATGTAAATGCTTCAAAAACAAGATTAAAATATCGATAGAGCAATACTCAACAAGAAACCTGTGCGCCGTGAAACTGTCATTCGCTTGGCATTATTGGGTATATTTCAGCAATTAAGTTATGGCAGTCTCCATGTTCTTCTCGCATTTGTTTAAAAAGCCGAATCCTCCAAGTGGTTAATTCATAAAGATGGGTGTATATATCTATATCATTTCAGACTCGTTCTCATTGGTGAAGTTTGTGACGTCAAACTAAATCATAAACCTAAAGTTTGGAGCTTGTAATGTTTAGCTTTATGATTTGGATTTAGAGACCCTATATTCTGAAGTGTGAATGGAGTCATTACATAATATGTGGCCAAAGTCTTTAAATCTAAAGTATAAACCACAAATCTAAACCTAACTTTCATTTGTGAATGCACCTTAAGTCCAGATGCAATTTGTATTTTATCTTTGTTGGTTTCTTTTAGCACAATATACTGTACTATGTGTGTTTCTGTCGAATCTTAATGCTTCCTTTTAGTTTAAAACAATATTTAACAAAATAAATAGTGCAAAAAATCAATGTGTCTGAACAATAATTGACATAATAAATTAACTTATTTATAAATCTTTAGTTGTACTTTCATTATTAATTAATTAATTTAGTGTTCTAAATTTATAATTATATTGTGTAAAATGCTATTTTCATGTTATTAAAAACTGTGATTAATTTATAAAATTCCATTCTCTTATTGGACTGACCCCGGATAATTAATTGTGTTACTTCGTCAACAATAAAGTTTTTCCCTGGACCAACATCATTCCTGTAAATTTTTCCCAGTCGAAAATTTGCATTTCAGCTTTGTTATATAATTTGCGCGATGTATGGTAAATATTTAATAGAACAAAGCTGTGCATACAAATACAAATATGCACACATGGTTATGTACGAAATGGAGTTTCGTTTTTGTTGGAGAACTAACATTTTGCATTTAGGTATTGCAGTCACGTTTAATTAAAGCCATAGCAGCGTGTATCATTCTGTATGATTACCCTCCTTACAAATATTTGCTTTCTATTAATGTTCATATGCGTCTGGTGAATGTTTTTTCTAATGGAGTTTCGTGTTAAATTGGCCGTTATTTCGGTTCGTTCCTTCCCAAGTTTACGAATTAAATTGTATGGAATTTTGAACATGGCATAGAAACTGCAATAATTGTTATTATTGTTTTGCAGGATATGTTCAAGGAATTTTGTTAATATTCAAAATATACATAAAAGTGTCGCTTAATAACACTCATACAGAGAACATATTATAAATTTTACACACGCTTTCAAAGAAATGGTAATATACTAAAATGATCTGACTACCAATATAAACACAAAATTTAAATATTAGAGTTCTGTTTAAATTTCAGATCTAGCTTCGGACAACCTTTACCTTTTGTCTTTATTTTTAAAGGTTTTTCATAATTTAATACATTATGTATTGCTTTTTAGTTTTTACTTCCTTCTACAAAGTAAAGGAAGTATTGTATTCGCGAAAAATTTCGGTTTCCAGATTTCAACGGAAATATCCATTCTGGCCATCTCTGAATCCATTCTGACTAATTTCATCGTGACGTCTGTACGTACGTACGTATCTCGCATAACTAAAAACGGTAAGCCGTAAAAAGTTGAAATTTTGTATTTAGGACTACTATAACATCTAGTTGTGCACCTCCCTTTTTGGTCATTACATAATTTCCAGAAATGGTACTTTATTTGAAGCCTATAATAGATTTTAATGAAAAACTATATTAAAATATAATCCAAAACTTTTCAAATTTAGTATAAGACTTTTATATCAATTAGAATAACATAGCAGATTTTGGTTAAAACAGCCTAACCGGAAGTGATATAGGTATTACCTGAAGTTGTTAACAGTTTTTCTTGAATAAAATGATTTCATTTTGATTTTAGAAATAAATGCTTCAAATAAGAGTTTTAGAGAATTAAATTCTGCGTCTAGCACATCAAGTATTATTAAATTAGCCCTTTGTATAAGCGAGATTTGTAAATTTAAAACTTATATACTTTTTGGTTTTTGTAATGAAGCTTGCTATGGATTAGGGCAAAAAATAACAAAAAAATAAAAAATAGATGTTAATATCAAATTACGTTAAATACGTGCAATTTTATAATTGAGTCTATATTTCATACTAGTCTTGCGTACAAGGAAGTCGTGTGGTGTCCACATCAGATTTTTAATTTCTTGAACTACCATGATTAAATTTACAACTTAAGGCATGGTAACACGGCGTGTGGTTTGTCGAACCAGGGTTGTGGTATGACTAGCGAATGAAAGTTGATGTTTAAATTATTTTATAGATGTGGTTTCTTTTGAAACCCTAGAGAAGAATAGAATTGTACGAAATATTCACTATGAAATTTTTTCATGAACCCATTTAAATACTGGACTAAGAAAGCACAGAAATACTGCTGAAAATAAATGACCGACTAGGGTAACTGAATATCAAAATAGGGGTGCGTTTAAAATATTTTGATCTTTAAACTATTTAGTTGGGCAATTCTATGAAATAGGATTATTTTTAATTTCCTCTAACAGTAATTCCGACTCAAGGGTTGCTTACACCTGTGACGAACGAACTAGAATTTGCGGTATTAAATTTTTTAAATACATCCCTGAATCCTGTTGCTAAGATCATTTTAAATGCCTCCTGGTATTGAGTACAATTCTAATCTTCTGTAACGGAATACATAAGGGTAATATAGGGAAATGTTCTCAAAAGAATCCAAATCTATTAAATAATCTAAACGTCAACTTTCATTCGCTAGTCATATCATACTGGAGGGCAGTTTGCGATGAATCGCTTTCTGACGAACCAGTAGTGTGACCACGCCGAATCGACATTGACATGTTCCCCCACCCTAGTTTGATATTTTTCGGTACCACAAGTAATTGACATAGACAAAAAATAATCTACATTGACTTGACATGCTGTCAAGGGATTGAAAGTTGCCGCTTGAGTAGCAATCATTGTAAATTCTTTTAAAATTAAGTTAAATAGTGTTTACGTCGATAAATTTTGCTACATTATTAAAAGATTGACACAAAGTAAGAATTTTTTTCTTCTTTAAATTTAAAAATAAGATTCCTAACCTCATAGTTGTGTTTATAAGTTACGTCTCAAAATTAAATAATATTGATCAGTTTATTTGTGTATTGACAGTAAAAAGTATGAATTATTAGATGGGCCAACAACGAATTACGGTACACCTGCGGCAGCGGACAGTAGTTAATAATAAAATATTTCCAATACCCAGGAAAATGATTTTTTTTGCATAAATAATAATTTAATCATAATATTTTCTTTATCCGCGTATGGAAATTTTATGTACTGGTTTTTAAGTGCCTGTATATAATGAAACTAACATCTCTGATGCAATTTGAAACAGACTGTTTACTCAGTGATATATTAAAACTTTTACCAATTAATTTATGATTATTTTTTGTTGCGTAAAATGAAAGAGCAGTGAAAATTTTCATTTCGGGTGGTACCTATTTTGGATTATTCTTAAAAGCCATATGGGGAATTAGTTCATTGATAAAATTTAACAAAGTTTTTTGTAAGACTGTAAGACGAAATAAATATTCAAAAATATCAAAACGAATGGATTGCTGTTTTCGCGTGTCGCTTCTAATTTTAGTAAATTCCTTTAGACTTCGTTGCCTTTCTCTCACTTGACTTCTACGAAGCAATAAAATATTAGGTGGTAGCATTTTACCTAGGTATAGTAAGTATTAACTTTCAAATTTATAGATTCTTTGACGGTTAAATAACTGTCACTTCACTTTTGCGCACGCGCGAAGCAAAATACAGACCGATGTTTTTAGAATGATATGTATACTTAAAATCGTAACGCCCTTGGTACATAAAATACCAACTATTATAACAGACAAAATAACAAAACTTTTTTACCGCTACTCCAGATACAATATGAAACCAAATAAATATCCTCTCAACTACTAACTCAAGGGAGATGAAAACAAAAATTAAATCTGTTATATTTGGATAGAGGATCAAGAGACAATTTATTTAGTCTAGAGAACTAGTTCAAGAATGAATTCTTAAGTGAGTAATGAACAAGAAGTCAACAGAATAATTTACCCTCAATCCATAGAAGTAATTTGAAGAGATGTAAGCTTGAAATATTCGAGATGACATAGTTTGCAAGCGAAGTTTCATAACGACAATTCCTTTCGCATATATTTGTTGTCATGTGCAGTAGTTAGATAGTTGATGCACCACTTTTTTATCGGTAAACTTCAAGGCATCTACATAATCGACGTAAAAATGGAATGTGAAATAAGAACCAGATATGAAGAACATTACTATTACAAAATGTATTCTGGAGGACTAATATAAAACGAGCCCCGTCGCACAACAGTTGACTCACTAGGTTTAATTTCTTTTTATTTATTTAATATATGATACAGATAATAACTAACTGAAATTATCGCTAATTTTTACCTTCCGTCATACCTTTAGGATGAGTTTTTAATGAATAAGCACGTTTTAAAGTCCCTAGAATACGATTTTACTAATTTTGTGATGATGTCTGTATGTATAAGTGTATATATATATATATATATATATATATATATATATATATATATATATATATATATATATATATATATATGTATGTGTATGTGTGCGTGTGTGTGTGACGATTTTTATTTCGTCTATAACTCCAACACTACAATTCTAGAAATTATAATTTTTCATATTCCTCTTCGTTACATGTATATGAAGAGTTATTTTAGATTTTGGTTATAATTGGACGACCGGAAGTACTCTCATTTGAAGATTTTAGATTTTAGCAGTTTCCAATTTTAACATTTTCAGGATGATGTCTGTATATATATATATATATATATATATATATATATATATATATATATATATATATATATATATATATATGTGTGTGTGTGTGTGTGTGTGTGTGTGTGTGTGTGATATGTGTGTATGTATGTGTCTGTGTGTATGTGTGTGTCTGTGGATCCTATTTACGCTCTAACTTAAATACTATCATTCAGAAAATTTTGAAACCTTGTATTTATACCTTATTCTAATATGGAAAGAAGCCAATCAAATAACCGGAAATGGTACTTTACTTGAAGCTCAAAATAGTTTTTCTCCGAAATGTTATTATTTTTCGAGATTTATGTTACTATAATAAAAATTAAAGATTATTAAATTTTCTATTGGTTTACATTAATACTTTTTCTATACATTTTATGGATAAATTTATAAAATTATGTATAATTTTTATCACTGAACCAGCGCTTTAAACAAACACAACTACTTGATTAGACAGTTCATACCTCAAATGTATGTAACTGACAGACAAATGTCACTGTCAAAGAACTATTTTCAAATTAATAATAGTAACGTTTTGAAAAGAAAATAGTAAATAGAACCATAGTTATATGGAATGGATTTTAATACAGTTTCTAGTATAACTAAATATGTAAGTATGTACCTATATTTAAATTAATGAAAATTAAATAGCGGAAGGTGTTGTGGTCGCCATATCAGATTTTTTCACATTTACGTTATTATAACTATTAAAGAATATATTATTCTATATACGATTTAATTACATTTTATACTTCATATTCAATGGATATTGCGTTAAAAAATTATAAAGAAATTAAATTTCATAAAGCAGCCAGCTTTTTTTTAGGGGGAAAATGAACTGATCTTACCCCGTACTGAACTGAACTGAACTAAACCCAAAAAGAACAGCATATTTTTAAAAAAATAAGAAGTAGAAGATAAAAACATATATAGCATTATATTTATAATATAATAATATGCTGAATTTACATGTGGTTGCAGTCTGTTGTATATGTGATTTGATATTGACATATTTAATTCTTTTACCTTTGAGTATTTAAATATGGATGTATTTCTTATGGTAAAGAAACATGACATAACGTTTCAAAGTAATTAATTTCTACTATTTATGTCATTTTAATATCAAATACTTACAAAAAAATACAAAATACATATGACGTGACGTTGACATTCGGGATCAGTTCAGGATATATTTGATCCTGTTTCAAAGATGGTGCTTCGCGAGGGCGGGGACGAGGAAAATGGGTAGTACAAGATCATTTATCCTTTTTTAAAAAGAACGATTTAGGGTAGATGCGTGCTACTCGGAGTTGATCTTTTTGATAAAAAGAAAGCGGCTATAATTAAAAAAATTCTGATAGACAGACGTCAATGTGCGATTGACATAGTATGTTTGTGTTATAATTTTACTGCAAATATGGAATCAATTCTAAGAAAGTGAGTCAAATAACTAGCCGCAAGAAATTTGTGGAAATAACTCACCATTTGCGTAAGTTTTATAATTTCTTTTTTGAAAATGAAAGCGGTCGAACTGTTATGAGCCTGGCTCGTATACTGTACCAGATCTAAAATAAATATGATCCTCCTTTGACTCTCCGTTTTGTGAATAAAACTTTGTATTAAAAAAATAAGGTTTGTTGTGGTGCTGAATTTACAATAGTTATTTATGTATTAAGGGCATAATCAAAAGATTGTAGCACGAGGGAATGTTTAAAGCTCGACGCGTAGCGGAGAGCTTTAATTTTCCCGAGTGCTATAATCTTGATTATGCCCGTGGTACATACAACGTTTTATTTTATTTTGGTTCTCGAAATTCAAGGATTCAATGGGTATATATTCGGTATCGTTGTGCTGGCGTTGTGAATTTTAAGTATGCTGTGGTTTCTAGCTATATTGTTTGTTTATATCAAATTTTAATTTAGTGTCAAATGAAAATGGAAGATATCGATTATTCAAAAGAAATGTCGAATGAATTTGACGCTGCCCAGAGCAAGTTGGTTTGACAGAAGTGAAAAGACGTAAACGAGAAAGGATACGAATAGTTTTACGAGCAGTTCAAAAAATGTGAGTTATCGAATTTATTATGTTGTCTGACATTTATCTAAAAACAACGATTTTGACGTTTGACTGACTGTTGCTTGGCAACTTTATAAGCTCTCGGGCGATAAAAGCCAAATTGCGCACGTTTTTGAGGGCGGATAAACAAGTTTATGATTCCAAAATAAAATAAAATAATTTATATAACTTCTTTTGAATAATAAAAGTTATTCCTGCTACAAAAAGAAATCCTGTTGTACTTATTGTTCACTGATTCATAATTGTTCTTTGGTAAATGATGAAAAACATTTTACATTTTTCGTGTTCACCGAAAAGAGAGAAAAGTAAGCAAAGAAATTTAAAGTTCTCATTCCTTTGAATCATTTGAAATTCTTGATGTGAAAGAATTAATCGCATTCAAATAGCTTGATTATAATAATTAGTCCGATTCCAGAATAATCCACTTCTGCTTGAGATGACAGTCGCGCATTTAAAAAGCGATTAATTACCAGTTATAAATGCTTTTGTTTCTCAAACTTCCGTTTTATTCCAGTCGAAAATTAGATATGGAAAATTGTCGTCAGCACTCTTAAATTATTGCTGGAATTTTTCCGAAGGAATTTTTATCTAATTGGTTTATTGTTCAGTGTGAAATTCATTTGTAACCCCTTTAAGCAAGGCATTCATATTTCATAAAATAACGAAACTCTTGTAAGTTTAATTTTCGGTGTGAAATTTTGTTTTCTTTGAGGTTAGTATAATCAAGATATTACTCAATTTTAATTTGTTTTCTCATACAATAAACCAAGATAACTTATTCTAAGAAATTTTTGGCTTAATTTTGGATTTTTGCCAAATTCTTTTTATCTTGCAAACAAATCTGTTTTTGTGTTTCATGATAAATAGTCGTATATCATATATTATGACCTGTTATTAGTTTCCATATTCTAATTTGACAAATTTTCTACGAAAATGCAAATCCATCTCTCGAGAATATAATAACTGTATTCGCTATGGGATATTTTTGGTAGAATAGTTATGATGGTAAACAGTGATATGTGTTTTTTTTTATTTAGTCCTTTTGCCTCGATATTTTGTGCATTTAATGCAGTAATACTAATCCTAAAAAATCTGATGTGGCCTGCACATAACTTCTCGCCAGATATTTTACCTGGTTGTTTGCACGCATAAATCGAAAAATATTTTTAAATACAAATATATATATTCATGTCTCACTACAAATAATTCTCACATATATTTGCAAAATCTGTGGGATATTTTAATATAAATTATGTACAATACATATGTACATTTTCTTTATATTCAATATTCTTAAATTTTCTTTTTCTACTTTCCTTTTCTTTTTCTTTATATTCGTCATTTTTTCACAAATTCCTTTTATATTCTTTTTACGTATATTCTTTTGCGTTGTTGACTTTTTTTATTTTCATAATCTTCGTAATGATGAACAAATATTTTTGACAGTGACATTTATGTGTCAATTACACACATTTGAATTTCTTGCCTTGAAGTAGTTTGATCTGAGAATTTTTACATCAAATTATTTTATATGCATTTCTTTATGTCTAAATCTATAGAAGATATAATAATGAATTTATATTTATCGAATAAAGAATTTAACGTTCTTTAATATAAGTAATTATACATAAATTTTCGATAAATAATATTTAGATGATTTTTTTCTTGCAACTACTATTTCCGGTTGTCCAATTGTTACCAAAAATTAATCAACTCTTCCCATTATTGTTAGATTGAGGAATCCGTAGTTAAAAATGTCTTAAGTCTTACAGTATTTGAGAAATCATGGATCCAACATCCACACATCCACACACGTACGGATATCATCGTAAAAATGGTATAATCGGATCCTAGGGACCTTAAAACGTGCATATTCACTAAAATCTGAATATGCGATTTTTAGCATGAATTCAATACCTCTCTTAACGGGAGGTAATAACAAAATGTCACCAATAATCGTTTAAATATCAAGCTCCTTATGGCATCAGTTTATTTATGTTTTCAGTCTATTTAAAATTTAATCTTCATTTTATTATCAAAAAAGGTAGTTATTTGGATTAGATTAGACTATATTTTAAGAAATAAACTGCCAAAATTAGAGTAAAATTCGCTAATCCAAAAATAAGGATTAGCTTAATATTTTTTGCGACTCCGGCGGTAATGGCGGGAGGTAGTGTGTTGGCCACACCAGTTTTTTTAATTCTCAGGCGTTGGGTTTATTGTGGGAAGAACACCACTAAAAAAAATGTGTATATATTTCTCCTGCATGCCTGGTAGCAATACAAACTTTCGCTTGAATTATTAAATTTGAGAAATATTGACGCATTTCTGTCTTGTCTAGTCTATTTGCGAAAGGGTAATTCGACCAGTACTCAGAATATTCGGCGCAAGAGGAATGATGAATGTGGTGGAAGCGAAAGTGGTTGTCAGAATATTTGACGAAGATTGATTTCAGGTTAAATGGAGGGTTCGTGCTATTTACTGGGTGCTACTAGACATGAAATTTTACGTAAGTATGCTCGTACTTTTCAAATACTGCTGTAAATGTTAAATTGTTTTTGCGATACAATTCGCACAACCAACGTTAGTTTTTCTAAAAAAACTGTATTTCCTTCGTCAATTAAACCTCAACCATATTTCTGACATGAACTATTTCTCGTTACTTTTCAAATATCTTTCATTCACATAATAAGTTTTTTATTTAATATTAAAATCTCCGAAGATTGGATTTGATGTATGTTTGAGTAATATATATTAAATTCAATCTTATCTGCCCATTGTGTTTGAAAGACTTCATTGAAATAAAACAAAATAGTTTATTTGTCCAACGGAACTATATTAAAGCACTAACATAAATATTGAAGTAGAACATTCAAAGCCAACATTCTGTTCCACTTTATAAACTCCAAAAATATAATGTTGTTCTTTCCCTTTATTACGAAAACATTCCATAAAAGTTTATGTTTCTGTGGCCGTGGCATTCGTATGCGAAGAGCTAAGACGGCGAGAACCAATTGTCTTGCGGTGGCGTTGGTTGCTACAACAAACATGTCAGCGCTTTTTATTTTCATACAACTTTTTATAACCCGCGTTATAATAGTTTAATCAGGGCTCTGAAAGTTTTACGATTGTTCAGAATAACGAAACTACAGATATTTAACTGCTGACATGTGAAGGGGACATAAACAAACTGTAGTATTATATTATTTTTGTATAGGAAGATTTTGTTAATCCTTATTTTTGGATTAACGAATTTTACTCTCCTTTTGACAGTTTATTTCTTAAAATATCGACTAATCTAATCCAAAACTACCTTTTTTAAACCCCTCAACAGGATTAAATCCAAATTACAGAGTGGGTTATTCACACACATCCATGCCTTAGTGGGATTCGAACCCGGAGCCCCGAGGGCACCCTTGACATGAGGCGTTGCTCTAACCATTGAGCCACCGGAACTATAATAAAATGAAAATTAAATTTTAAATACCGGGATAGAATAGAATTCACTAATCCAAAAATGAGTATTAGCTCAAATAGTTTTGTGAATCGTTAATTTTTATTAATCTAAATACATACCTACATATTTACTTATACTGGAAACTGTATTGAATTCCTTTTCTATTGTTCTATTTACTTTTTCCTTTTTAAAACATTACTAATATTATTTTGAAATGATTAGTTCTTTGATATTGACATTTATCTGTCAGTTACATACATGTGAATAACTGCGCAACAAAGGAGTTTTGTTTGTTTAAAGCATAGGCTCCGAAATTTAAATTATAAATAATTTTATAAATATATCCATAAAATATACAGAAAAAGTATTAATGCAAATCTGTAGAAAATTTAATAATCTTTAATTTTTATAATAACATTAATCTCGAAAAAATAACATTTAAAGGATTTTTCGAAGAAAAACTATTTTGAGCTTCTAGTAAAGTGCCATTTCCAGTTATCCGGTTTACACCAAAATCTAATGAGCTTTTTTCATTACAGAAAAAGTTCGAAATACAAGGTTTCAAAATTTTCTGATTGATAGTATTGAGTTAGAGTGGAGGATCCACACATACACACACACATACACACACACACACACACACACACACACACACACACACACACACACTTACATACACACATACACACATACACACAGACATCATCGTGAAAATGTTAAAAATGGATTCTAGGGACCTTAAAACGTGGTCATTTACCAAAATCTCGATATGCGATTTTTAGCACGATCCCTATACCTCCATTACCAAGGGTAGTAGGAGGTAAAGAATGAAACCAGAGAAATAAAATTATGGTCTGCTCAATTTTCTGACATTTACACCATTGTAAATTTATATCTACTTATATCTATCTATAAATAATAAAGAGTGACCAGAAATAATTGTAGAAGCAGAATTTAGTTCTCTGAAACTCTTATTTGAAGCATTTATTTCTAAAATCAAAATAAAACCATTTTATTCAAGAAAAACTGTTAACAACTTCAGGTAATATACCACTTCCGGTTAGCCTATTTTAACCAAAATCTACTACGTTATTCTTATTGACATAAAAGTCTTATATACCAAATTTGAAAAGTTTTGGATTATATATTAAAATAGTGTTTCATTAAAATCTATTATAGGCTTCAAATAAAGTACAATTTCTGGAAATTATGTAATGAGCAAAAAGGGAGGTGCACAACTATATGTTATAGCAGTCCTAAATACAAAATTTCAACTTTTTACGGTTTTACGTTTTTGACTTATGCGAGATACGTACAGACGTTACGACGAAATTAGTCAAAATGGATTCAGTGATGGTCAAAATGAATATTTCCGTTGAAATCTGAAAACCGAATTTTTTCCCGATTACAATACTTCCTTTACTATGTACAAGGAAGTAAAAAGAAAATTAAATTTTGTATACTCTTGAAAAGAAAGTAGAGATTGAAAGAAGTTACAGAATAATTCAAAATAACTTACTGTACTCGTACACAACAAGCAAAAAGGTTTACTGTTGAGGAGAGTTTGGCAAAAAGCAAAATAAATTCCGGCATTTCTGTCTGGTTTCAGTGTGTGGAACACATAAAATTTTAAAGTATCTCTGACACTTAGCTATGTAACAACTGCAAAGAATAATCCATAAACCACGAGGGCATACATACGTGCACTGAAAAATGTTGTACAGGCACATCAAAAAGTAGCCAAGTGACAAGAATCATATATCAACGTAGCCGGATATAAAAGTAATAAAAACAAATCCGACGAGACCTCAAGAAAAACACTTCCGGGGTTTAAAATTTTCTTTCCGTTGGGATTTTGTAAAACTGGACAAACATATAAATCTTTTGTACTTACAGATAAAGTTCTTACATTTCTGATAAAAGATTTTTAAAATAAAACTTTAAAATCGATCATCCGTTCACAAAATGTATTGAAGCATATTTCACTGCACTGATTTTACTTTAGGTACATTTAATAGAATTGATGTGTAGAAAAATTATTCTTCAAATCCTAAATCTTGTACTCGTATAGCAATATTCAATAGTTATACAAGAAGAGGTTCGAAAATAATCGAATATTACAGTTGAGAGGACGAGATATGTTACCTAGGAAACACAATGACACCGTAAGTGGAGTAGTGTTTTCAGGTAACTTATCAAGTCCGCAAAATGTATATTCAAATAATTTTCGAAGCTCGAGTTGTATATGTTAAGATTATATGATTATACAACGAGTCAACCAACTATATTTTAACGAAATGACAAAAATATTACTTGTTCAATTATATCCATGGATGATATGATTACATATGATATATGATTCATTTGTTTGCGACCGAAACACCATACTATACTGTATCTGGTATAAGAATGCATTGTAGCTTGGTATAAAGACAACAATTCTCGGCTTTCAAATTTAGTATTCAAGACTTTTATATTAATAAGAACGACATGTTAGATTTTTTCTATAATTGATAAATCGGAAATGATACTTTACTTGAAGCTCTGAACAGATTTGTGTGAAAAATATATTATGATATATTGCAAAACTTGTCAAATTTAGTATTTAAGACTTTTGTATAACGGGAAGTAACATATAGATTTTGGCTAAAATTGATAAACCAGAAGTGATACTTTATTTGAAGCTCTGAACAGATTTGTGTGAAAAATAAATTAATGCAATCAAAAACTTTTCAAATTTGGTATTTAAGACTTTTATATTAATGAGAACGACATATTAGATGTTTTCTAAAATTGAAAAGCCGGAAGTACTACTTTACAGGAAGCTATAAACAGATATTCTTGTAAAAATATATTAAAACATGATCCAAAACTTCTCATATTTGGTATTTAAAACACGTGTATAATTTGAAACAACATTAGATTTTGACTATACCTATATGATAAACCTGAAGTGGTACTTAATTTGGAGCTCTTAACAGATTTTCGAGGAAAAACATAATAAAATATAATCCAAAATTTGGTATTACAGACTTTTCTATTCATTGGAACAACAAATTAGATTTTGTTTACGAACGATCAACCGGAAATGATACTTTACTTGAAGTTCATTCCTATTTCAAACATGGATTTGACGGGAGGTCATGTGTTGGCCACATCAGATTTTTACTTCTCGCTAAGAGAGGTATTGTATTCATGCTAAAAATCGCGTATCCAGATTTTAGTGAATAAGTACGTTTTAAGGTCCCTAGAATCAGATTATAACATTTTTATGATGATGTCCGTATGTGCGTGTGTGCGCGCGCGCGCGCGCGCGTGTGTGTGTGTGTGTGTGTGTGTGTGGATGTGTGTGTGTGTGTGTGTGTGTGTGTGTGTGTGTGTGTGTGTGTGTGTGTGTGTGTGTGTGTGTGTGTGTGTGTGTGGATGTGTGTGTGGATGTTGGATTCACGATGTCTCAAATACTAAAAGATTTAAGACATTTTTAACTACGGATTCCTCAATCTAACAATAATGGGAAGAGTTGATTAAGTTTTGGTAAAAATTGGACAACCGGAAGTAGTAGTTACAAGAAAAAAATCATCTAAATATTATTTATCGAAAATTTATGTAAATACTTATATTAAAGAACGTTAAATTCTTTATTCGATAAATATAAATTCATTGTTATATCTTCTAAAGATTTAGAGAAAAGAAAGGCATATAAAATAATTTGATGTAAAAATCTCAGATCAAATTACTACAAGGCAAGAAATTCAAATGTTTGTAATTGACACATAAATGTCACTGTCAAAAATATTTGTACATTATTATGAAGATTATGAAAATAAAAAAATCAACAACGCAAAAGAATATACGTAAAAAAGAATATAAAAGGAATTTGCAAAAAAATGACGAATATAAAGAAAAAAAAAAGAAAAGGAAAGTAGAAAAAGAAAATTCTGGATATTGAATATAAAGAAAATGTATGTATTGTACATAATTTATATTAAAATTAAAATATCCCATAGATTTTGCAAATATATGTGAGAATTATTTTGTAGTGAGACATGAATATATGTATTTGTATATAAAAATATTTTTCGTGTAATGCGTACAACCAGGTAAAATATCTGGCGAGAGGTTATGTGTTGGCCACCAGATTTTTTTATTAGAAGTTATGACGTTAAGGTCTTTATTTGGACGCCGTAGTGAAAAGTATTATCAACTCAAATTGGTGTCTTTGTGAGCTTGAAAATTCAAACTTCCCTGCTTCTGTTTTCGTGCAAAGGCGAAAGAAATGTCCTCAA
Organism: Harpalus rubripes; assembly: GCA_963082715.1. NCBI lineage: Eukaryota > Metazoa > Arthropoda > Insecta > Coleoptera > Carabidae > Harpalus > Harpalus rubripes. The sequence goes on along the minus strand of OY720457.1, from coordinate 56,582,646 downwards.
AATGGCTGTAGGAAAACAAAGCTGTCGCCGTTAGTTTCCCCCTTTCGCCGCTAGGTACGCTGCAGGGCGTCGCGACGCCAATGAGGCCGCCCGGCGCCCGTTGTTGTGCACCTTCTGCTTCCGGGCCCTTTACATACATTATCATCTCGAGGGAAACAGACGCGCACACGGCCAATGTTACGAGATAGACACACGACGTGGAAATGAAGGGGTCTTGTTTTATTTTCGTGTTAATAAGATGCGAGATGTTAGGGGTAATACATATTACGCATATTACCTCTTGGAAGAATAAACAGGCTGTTTCGTGTATTTCATTGAACGTAACAAATGATGCTACCATGTGTTGTTCAATATGATATGATTACTAATTAATCATTTTCTGCCTGCTAAAAAATAGGAGAATAAAACATATGTAAATATCACATTTTGTATCGACAGCCAAACTTGTACCATATATTCCAGGGATCATTACGATCAAAAAATGTTATATGACCTATACAGGGTGTCTCACAACTCGCGCCCCAGACGAAACTGACACTTGCCGACGACAATAGGTTACCAACAAATAGAAGAAAAAAATTTGCGGCTGCTTGCATAACGGAGTTACAAGACTTTTTAATCCACCAATCCCGGAAGGATATCTTGAGGTGTGATGATATTATTACAAAATAAAACTGGTTGCTATGTTTTAAAAATACTACTAGTGAGTTACAAAATTCACTGTAATTTTGACACTTTAGAGTTAACTTTTCACTGTCAACAAATTTAGGTTAGCGAAGTTGTCATCCGAGATCATCATTTATATCGTACAGTGCAACGTGTTGTACACGAGTGTAATGATACAGGTGTTGCCGATTATTTTTCAAAATTCGATGTACCGAAGCCCTGGAAATACCTAATTGGCCCGCAACTTCTCTAAAACTTCTGGTACCATCCTCAAAGACATTTAAAACAGCATCTTCATTCTCAACTGTACGAGCGATTCTGGGACCACCACCAGTTTCTTTTCGATCTGGCATAACTTAACCGGTCTCATGCGTCTTGCGATGGCTCTCAATATCACTTTATGATCCACAAGATTTCTATCCGGAAAACGTTCCGAATTGACTCGTGCTGCCTCTCTGGCGTTACGTCCACATTCTCCGAAAATTATAATCATTTCTAAATACTCAGCGGCTGAATCCATGGTAAGAATTTGCCTTTTTTTATTCACCTTGTCAAATTTAATTAGACACTGACATTTTTCGAAAACTACAGTCGCCCACACATTGTAAAGAAGATTTGATTTGTATAAAACCCTAGTAACGTAAAATTATGGCAAATACACGTTAAAGGTGTAGATCTCTGATTGGTCAATTTTAAGATGTCTTTTCTCCAATATCATTTAAGCTACATTTTTTTTTCTTCGAAATTACACATTCGAGTGCGGTCTCCTGTTTCCTCATTCGCTCTGGAGCGCGAGTTGTGAGACAGCCTGTAGATTAATTTCTTAATAAATATGAACAAATATGCATATTATGTAAAAGATGTAAGAAACAGATAAAATATGCAAAAAATCTGGTGTAGCCAACGCAATACCTCCCGCCATTTACAGCCCGAGTCACAAAAAAGATTAAGCTAATCCTTATTTTTGGATTAGCGAATTTTACTGTAATTTTGACAGTTTATTTCTTAAAATATAGTCTAATCTAATCCAAGTAACTAACTTTTTTTTATAACCCCTCAACAGGATTAAATCCCAATTACAGAGTGGGTTCACATTCATATAGGGACATCCATGCATTAATGGGATTCAAACCCAGAGCCCCGAGCGCACTCATGACTCATGAGGCGTGGCTCTAACCAATGAGCCACCGGAGCCATAATAAAATGAATATTAATTTTATATACCGGGATAGAATAGAATTCACTAATCCAAAAATGAGGATTGGCTTAAACATTTTTGTGAATCGTTAATTTTTATTAATCTAAATACATACCTACATATTTATTTATGCTGGAAACTGTATTGAATTCCTTTTCTATTGTTCTATTTACTTCTTTCTTTTTAAAACGTTACTAATATTATTTTGAAATGATTAGTTCTTTGATAGTGACATTTATCTGTCAGTTACATACATTTGAATAACTGCGTTTTATTTATTTAAAGCGTAGGCTCTGGGATTTAAATTATAGATAATTTTATAAATTTATCCATAAAATATATAGAAAAAGTATTAATGCAAATCTTCAGAAAATTTAATAATCTTTAATTTTTATAATAACATTAATCTCGAAAAAATAACATTTAAAGGTATTTTTCAAAAAAAAAACTATTTTGAGCTTTTAGTAAAGTGCCATTTCCGGTTATCCGATTTACACCAAAATCTAATGGGCTCTTTCCATTACAGAAAAAGTTCGAAATACAAGTTTTAAAATTTTTCTGAATGATAGTATTTGAGTTAGAGTGGAGGATACACACACACATACACACAGACATCATCGTGAAAATGTTAAAATTGGATTCTACGGACCTTAAAACGTGCACATTTACCAAAATCTCGATATGCGATTTTTAGCACGATCCCTATACCTTCCTTACCAAGGGTAGCGGGCGGAAAAAATATGCATTTTTCGTAAAATCTGAACTTTACTAATAACAAGTGATTTTATCAAGAGGCGGCACCATTGCTTTTTTGGGTTGTCATTTCGACTCATTGGTTAAAATATTTTGAACCCGTTCATAGACAATGCCCACAGCCTCTGCCATTTCTCGAACCTTGCTTCGCCAATTGGAATGCTTACTACTTACGCCCTAGGCACTGTATTGGTATTAGTAGACAAGTTTTCTACTATATGTAAATATTTAACTAATTAATTAAAATTATATTATGTACTTGAATTTTATCATTTTAAATCGTTTGATGAATTCTGGCACACTTGTTTAGTTTTGCTTTGACATTACGAGTAATTATGTTTGTAATTAAATTAACAGAAAGTATGTCATTAATTTAATTTGTTTGTAAATAATTACATAGATAATAACTCTTCTTTGATGTATATTCCAGAGCTAGCAAATAAAATAAAATTGCATTATGAAAAACATGTTTACTAGTGTAGGTATTACATAATAAATTACACTGACTATTTCCTTTACCATATTTTGCATAGAAACAATACTCGTATGGTATGACTATACTAAAAATGAACAAGCAGAAGATTCACGTCATCAACCTGAAAAAAACCTTATAAAATGAAATATAACTTGTAGAAATTATTGGGTGTTATTTAATTCTTAAAAAAGAAGAAATAAAAAATAGTTATTAAGAAACGTATATATTAATGAAATTTACCTCTATTTCTAAGTCAATCCTTATTCCTTTTAGGGAATATAAAATTATTTGAAATAATTGTAGTTAATTTTCATATCATAACGGTAGCACTACTGAGAATGTCCATTGAATTTAAAATCGTTTAAATATCGATCCTGTCCCTGTCACTTGATTGTCAGTGATCGTCAACTCATCTCATCCAGGCACGAGTGACATGAATTAAAATAAATAATTTTAAATATCAAAATAGTTATGTATTGCTGTTTTGTTAAAAAATATATAGAACTGTCAATTTGCTGTCAATAAAATATATCAACATGATATATCGTTCTACTTATTGTACTAATTAGAACAGTTTCTTGTGAGTTAAGTATTTGTGAGTTGTGTCTTTTGCTACAGAATTATTGCAGTTCCCAAATACCGGATAGGCTGATTAGGCTGCAGCCTAGGGCGCACAATTTTCTCATTTTATTATAGTTTTTGGGGCGCTTTGATTTGATTAGAGCTAAGACGACCTAAACCAGGCCCTGAGTATTATTGGTTTGTTTTAATAAGTATTACACTATAATTCATCTGCATGTATTGTATACACTAAGTTATGAAACACGCATTGCAGTTTCTAGAATAAATTAGTACCCCATGCAAACGTAGTAATAAGTGACGTCATTACCTAGTAATATTTATTGATGACGTGAGTCTTCTGCTTGTTCATTTTTAGTATAGCGAATGAAAGTTAATGTTTAAATTATTTTGGGCCTTTTATTTTTTACCTTCCGTCACCTTTAGGTAAGGAAGATATTGCCTTTGGTCAAAAAATTCGATGGTGAGTTTTTGATGAATGAGAACGTTTTAGGGTCCCTGGAGTACGATTTTACTATTTTTACAATGATGTGTGTGTGGGTATGTGTGTGGGTGTCTGTGTGTGACAAAAATTTCGTCTGCGATAACTCTAATACTACAATTCCAAAAATTATAATTCTTTCGTATTCTTCTTCGTCACATCCGTATGAAAAGCTAATTAGAACCGAAAGTACACTCATTTGAAGATTTTAACAGTTTTTCTTGAAAAATGATGTTAAATATAATTTTTTCACATTTAATGTTTTATAAATTTTAAAGAATATTTTATTCTTTAAACTTTATATTAAATGGATAATGAGTAAAAGAATTATAAAGAAATTAAAAATCATAAATTAGCCAGTTATACTATAATTCTAGAAAGAGCTGCTATATTAAGAAAATTCTGATTGAAAGGTGTCAGTGTCAAGTGCAACTGACATATATGTTTGTGTTATAATTTTACTGGAAATATAGCATCTTTTGCTGGACACTTTCTGTATGGAATTTGTATAAAATACATACAACTGCCTTAAAGTAATGTATGGTATGACTAGCCAATGAAAGTTGATGGGGTCTCGTGGCCGCGTGCCTGAGTGTCAGGTCGCGAATCTGGGGAACCGGGTTCGATCCCGACCGACGCCAAATGTTTCCAATTTTAACAGGCACAAAAATTGACCCCTGTGGTGCACTCTCCACGCCAGCAATGAGTGCCCGTGAGGTGACGCCTGGTAAGCGCTCGCACGGTGCAAATATTTCATCATTATTGATATCTGTGTACAAAGCAGATTAGCACACCCAGTAATGGGTAATAAGCCGTGATGATATATTTATTTATTTTATTTTATTTGGTGACTTTTGAAACCCTAGAGAAGAATAGAATTGTACGAAATATTCAGGTATGAAATTTTTGCATGAACTCATTTAAATACTGGACTAGGAAAGTACAGAAATACATTACTAAGTCTGGCTAAAATAGATGGCCGACTAGGGTAACTGAATATAAAAACAGGGGTGCGTTTAAAATATTTTAAACATTTTTCCTTTATGTAACAAAATATTTTGATCTTTAAACTATTTAGTTTGGCAATTCTATGAAATAGGATTATTTTTAATTTCCTCTAACAATAATTCCGACTCGAGGGTGCGCGTGGGTGTGTGTGTGTGTGTCTATGAGCGTGCGCGAGTGTGTGTGTGTGTGTGTGTCTGTGAGCGTGCGCGAGCGTGTGTGTGTGTGTGTGTGTGTGTTTGTGTGTGTGTGTGTGTGTGTGTGTGTGTGTGTGTGCGTGCGGGTTCGTGCGTGCGTGGATGTGTGTGCGTGTGTGTGTGTGTGTGTGTGTGTGTGTGTGTGTGTGTGTAAATAGAACCATAGTTATATGGAATGGGACTTAATACAGTTTTCAGCATAAGTAAATATGTACGTATGTATATTTAAATTAATAAAAAAAAGGTATTGTGTTGGCCACATCAGATTTTTCTTCAAGAAATTCTGTATGGAAGAGCAGAACTTGCAGTGTGAATGTCTGACATCACAACATGGCTGGTTTTTGCAACTTTTTTAAAATATCATGCTTTAAGACGATTTTCTAGAACAAATAATGAACGATAAATTAGACAATGCCTTGACCAGAGATTTAAAAAAAATAACCTGCATGTATCATATGGAGCACAATGTTTTGAAAGTTGATATTATGTACATTTAAACAGCTTGGTAAGACTAGAGGCAAGAGTTTTTGTAGTGACGTTTATATAGTGCGAAATGCTTTCAGCTTGTCGGCATTCAATTCCAAGCCAACGACTCTTTGTCTCCGTCTCGTTTCCGCCTGCAATTGGATTCATTCCGGCAGAAAATTTGTTTCATTTTATTTTATCTAAACCGCATCTTGTTTCGTAAATAAATTCAAAAAGATTTGATGCGATTCAATTGGTTATAGACGGTCGTTTAATCGCTTGGCGCGAATAGCAGAATATTTCAGGCCGCTTTTCAATTATGGCGGAACGGAAGGATTCCAACTTAAATTGGGTAACGTGTACAGTTGTTGGCGCAGGGCCAAATAGTGAACACGTAATCCTAACCGCAAAAGCACCGGCCTCAGCCTCTCGCTTTCGTTTCAGTTTAGCGCTATACAATTTGATATCTTCAGCAAACACTTCGATGGATTTTATTACATACTACCGATAAATTTAATAATGTTAGGAGCGTCAAAAAATGATGGAAATAACAGTTGATTCTCAGTATATCTCGGATTACTCTTTAAGAACATATTTCTGAAAAAATACTCGAATATTGTCGTGATCTTGTTACAAATTCACTTAATCACTCAACTTCACTATAAATTTGATTCGACAATTACTGCGCAAGAAAATAAACCGAAGTTCATAACTTTTTCCTACAATACTTACTGTGAGTTTTTCACTTTTAAAACTAACTAATTCAACACTTATACGTTAAAGTTTCAGTAACAATCAAATTAAAAAGCTCTTGGCAAAACCAACGATAGTCCAAATATAGTAAATATGATTTATTTACAGTGACATGTACTTTCAAGCAGGGACCCGAACGTAACGAAACCGTAACCGAACACCGCACCGATATTTGACTTTTTATGAAACCGTAACCGAAAACCGAAACCTGTATTTTATATCTTCAAATATGGAAACCGAAAACCGATACGATAAATAAGTTCGTTCTGAACCGAAAACATAACCAAACCGAAATAATATCGGTAATAAAACCGTAAATTTAAAATTAGGTATTATTTATTAACCCACATTTATTATTAACCCACATTTTTTCGTAGAAATACTTCGCATACCTTCGAATTCATAAAAAAGTAATTTCATATTTATAAAAAAAAATAAGGCATTTTATTCCATTTTTTAGTTATTTTTTGCAATTATAATAAAAAAAATACTCATTTGTTGACATTTTTCATTCAATCACCCATTTAGTTTACGTATTACTATTGGAATAGAATTATTACTATAACTTAAAATTAAAATATTAATAGTTTACGAAACGTATTTAATTTTTGTTGCAAAAATAAACTTAAGAACTAATTACAGATTCTTTTCGAATTTTGAATTCCAAACAACCGAATATATCTATTAGTACTAGTTGTTAGTAAAACGTGGAATTAAAATGTTATTACATTACGAAATAGGTACTAAATGTATTTCATGTTGCAAAAAATAAAAACAAAGCTATTTTTTCATTTAAACCAAAACCGAAAATAACCGAAACCGTAACGAAAACGAAATTTATTTGTTTTTTTAACCGAAACGAAAACCGATATAATATTTTCAAAAAAACCGTAACCGATAACCGGAACCGAATTTTTATTAATGTAAAAACCGTTAACCGTAACCGAACCCCAAAATTTTTCGGTTCGAGTCCCTGCTTTCAAGAATTCCAAACAATTTGGTAAAAGGCAAAAGGTATCTTAGTCACAATTTATTACATTTTAAAGTTTGAGTGTATCTACAAAAATGTCTAATTATTACATAATTGCTCGTCAATGTTTATTTTTCTATTTTTTAACATAACATAGTAAATAACTTGATGATCTTCAGTTAAATTAAGTTACAGAAATCTATAAAAGTAAGGAGGCCAGAAAGTTGTTTCTTTAATCATCTCAAATTCAAAAAAATCTGAGCGAAAGATTTTATATTTCCAGTATATTTACCTTCCCTCAGTTCTATGTATTTTGCACAAATTTCATACACAAAGTTTTCTAGAATTGATTCTATATTTGCAATAAAATTATAACAAAAACATACATGTCAATCGCACTTGACATTGACATCCGTCTATCAGAATTTTTAAATTCCGTCATACCTTTAGGTAAGGAATGTATTGTTTTTGGTTAAAAATTCGATGGTGAGTTTTTAATGAATAACCACGTTTTAGAGTCTCTAGAATATGATTTTACTATTTTTGCGATGATGTCTGTATGTCTGTGTGTATGTGTGTATGTATGTGTGTATGTATGTATATGTGTATGTGTGTGTGACAATTTTTTTCTCCGTCGATAACTCCAACACTACTATTCTAAAAATTATAATTCTTTCGTATTCATCTTCGTTACATCCATATGAAGAGCTGATTAGATTTTGGTTATAATTGGTCGACCGGAAGCACCCTCATTTGAACGTTTTAACAGTTTTTCTTGAAAAAACGCTGTAAATATAATTTTTTCACATTTAATGTTATTCTAAATATTAAAGAATATTTTATTCCCTATACGATTTGATTACATTTTATACTTTATATTCAATGGATATTGAGTTGAAAATTATAAAGAAATTAAATTACATAATACAGCCAGCTATGCTATAACATTGGAAACTGGTAATATAATTTAAAAAAATCTGATGTGGCCAGCACATTACCTTCCGTCAGTTGTATGTATTTTATTAACAAGTATAAGGACTCGAGTTTTGGTATTGTTTTTGTCAGGATTTTTATAAAATGTTCCTAAAAATTGAGTCTAATTTTCCACTCGGAAGACATCGTGTATCTTCGGAGAAGTGTCTAGTCGTCAGAGCGCAGAAGACCCCGAAGCAGCACAATGTATGTTCCAAGCGCCCTCAAAACCCGGGTCGTTATATTAGTTTTTAAAATAAGTTTAAAAAACAAGTAAAGGACTCGAACTTTGTGCGTTAGGTTATATTCGAGGTTTTATTCAACTCGGAAGACATCATGTATCTTCGGGGTCCTCGGCGCTCTGATGACTAGACTATTGTTATTTTCGGGGTCTCCGGCGCTCTGACAATTAGACTCATATTAATTACACCTTTACCAATGAATTTATAATACCCATTATAAATTCAATGCCTTTACCTAAAAGTAGGCGGAAGGTAAATACGTAAGGTATTAAATTTATATCAGAAATTCAAATTAAAACTATACCCTCATCAACAATAATGTGCAAGTGGTATGTTGAGTAGCTCTATAATTCCTGTTTTGAACATGGAGTAGAAATTATTACTGTTTCCCAAGTTATCTGTAATATGTAGTTAACTATCAAATACATAATACCAAATTCAACAATGTTTAAAGTATTTAATATATAAACAAATATTTATAGATAACCGGTCACTGAGAAACACAGCTATGGACCTTGGGACCCGATATATAAAAAAATAAGTAAAATATCCAATTCAAGTTACATTTAACAAGTTTTAAATTAAAATGTTCCTTATTTCTTGATAATGTTAGTTTGATGTATCTTTTATGAAATCAAAAATACTCATTAAAATTTCAATTCTTTCATAAGTTTTGCAGAGCACATTTCCTCACAGCAAAATTTCCTCCGTCGAAAATATAAAACTTAGACCATAATTGCATATGCTTCTTCCCAACTTGGTCCCAGTAGAAAAGTTTAAATTACTTATATTGACGTCCATATCATTTCTGCTTCAGTTAAACTTTAAGATATTGCACTGATAAATCAGTAACAACCTAAGTTTAAACATAGTTACAAATTGGGGCTCAAAATCAGAGCACACCGCGATTATCTCCTTATATGACAAGTGACAAATTATAGAGCCAATAGCTGCATCGCTAGGTTGTCAGCATAATCAGGAAATAAGGAACAGGCAAGATGTTTCAGTGCTTTATCATGTGAGACTGAATTTAACAAGAGCTGAATTTTTTTTGAATAAATTTTGCTTATTCTTGTGTAAATAATTCCTGATAAGGTTCCCTCATTCACCATTGTTGATTTTTTTAAAATATTTATTATATACTAAGAAGAATAAATTTCCTCCAGAAAAGATTAGATATTGTAATGCTTTTATTTATTTGGGTGAAATATAAATATTAGACAATTATTATTAATTAAAATTAAGTGTTTATTAAACTATAATGAAAGTTACTATTACTAGTATTAGATAATTATTAAAAACTAATTAACACTAGAACTATAATTAACTAGATAACACTAACACTATTTATTTAACCAATTAACACTACTATTTATTTCCACACTATTACTTATTATTTATTTCACTACGCGTTTCAATCTAAGACTGCCGGTCTGTTGCAGACTCTTGTAGACTGTTTCGCGATATTTGTATCACTATATACTTATATCACGTTCAACTGTCCGCCTACCGACCTCCACAGCGTCTATATACTCAACTGACTCAACAGCGTCTGTATATTCAATTGCTTAAAGCAATAGAACGCTCAGTAGCAAATAATAGTTAAGTAAAAAAATAAATACAATAGAACAGTGGCAGTGACTATGTGATATTGTTAGTTAACAACTAAAGATAACTTTCATGTTTATTTTGGATCTTCAAAATGTTGTTATGCAAATATTACAGAGATTATAATTATATAAAAATATATTAAATAATAAAAACGTAAAGGAGGTATTTTTGTTGAGCACAGTCTAATCTAAACAATCACAAATGTGACAGAAATGTATGCGCGACAGTCGGCTAGTAAAATTTTGAATTTATCTCCAATCTATATATCTTCCTACCAACGCTTCCAACTCTGAAGTTGGAATGATTCGTAGGAGTATTTAGATTTTTTTGACGCAAAAGTACGACCATTGATGTTCTTATAGAAGAAGTAGGAAGATTTCTGACACCAATAGAACGTACCTTTTATTAGAGGGATCTATGACAATGTTGCTAAGCAACCCTACATAAACATTTCCAACCCATGGGATGGAAGCATGATCGGTCATTTCCCACCCAAGAGATTGTCATTCCAGTTAGGTTAGGTTAGGTAAGGTTAGGATTACGAATTACCCATTGACGTATTATATAAATGGACGCAACGTAGGTACTGCTTTACTGTATAAGCATTGACGCACACCTTAGAAAAGGATAGAGCTAAGTTAGGGGCAAAGTCAAAAGATGAAAAATAACACAGAGTGCTTAGGAATATTCATCTCATTCGTAATAAATGACAATGTAAAATATAGTTCATATTCGATTTAACATAAAATATTTCATTCGTATATTAAATTATTTGTAAAAATAATAAATATAGAAAAGTACTTTTGCTTTAGCTAATATTATTTATTTAAAACTATTTTTATATACATTTTAGGTATAGTCCGTCGATTGAAAATGATTTCTGCATCACAGAATGTTTAGATGGCTTGAAATTGTGTCTTCTAACCGCAATAAGCGGTCTGTTCACAGTTCATCTTTCGGAAATCTACTCGAAAAACATTCATATAAGATATGACAGTTTAGTTTACGACGAATAAGAAAGACTTGTGAAATTTTATGTCTTTTTGATAACGAACTGTTCCATTTGCACTGCATGACATTACCATTTTAAAAGAATTCTGAAATATAAATGAAATCACACATAGATAGCATGAATGACAGAACATAACCTGAATTACCAGCAAACTATTTCTATTTCACATTAAATCAAAATTACTCACTTTGTATTGTAACTAACTCTTAGTTAGAGATATGAATATTATTTTTACTAATATTCTGAGGAACTATATTACACTTTTACTAGCTGTCACTACTGTCAGACTAGCAAAAAAAACAACAGACCGCAACAATGTTCTTGTTTCGCTTATCTTTCCTTTTCTAAGGTGAGCGTCAATTCCTCTCTCTCTCTACGTTGGGTCCATTTATGTAATATGTCAATGGAATTACCCAACCTATAAAATGTTTAGAATCGTCATATTACTGTTAATGATTGTGAGTACAAGATCTTACTTCCTAGATCAAAACGAATGAATTTTAAATTACATTAAATTACAAAAAATCTGATGTGGACACCACTTGACTTCCTTGTACGCCAGACTAATATAAAGTATAGACTCAATTATAAAATTGCACGTATTTGACGTAATTTGACATTAACATATATTTTTTATTTTTTTGTTAAATTTTGTTCTAATCCATGGCAAGCTTCATTATAAAAACCTAAAAGTATATGTTTTAAATTATACAAAGGGCTAATAAGACTTGATGTGCTAGACGCAGAATTTAATTCTCTAAAGCTCTTATTTGAAGCATTTATTTCTAAAATCAAAATGAAACCATTTATTCAAGAAAAACTTCAGGTAATATATCACTTCCGGTTAGCCTGTGTTAACCAAAATCTTCTATGTTATTCCAATTGACTTAAAAGTCTTATATACCAAATGTGAAAAGTTTTGGATTACATTTTAATATAGGTTTTCATTAAAATCTATCATAGGCTTCAAATAAAGTACCATTTCTGGAAACTATATATAATGACCAAAAAGGCAGGTGCACAACTAAGTGTTATAGAAGTCGTAAATATAAAATTTCAACTTTCTACGGCTTACCGTTTTTTAGTTATGCGAGATACGTACGTACGTACAGACGTCACGACGAAATTAGTCAGAATGGATTCAGAAATGGCCAAAATGGATATTTCCGTTGAAATCTAAAAACCGAAATTTTTTGCGAATACAATACTTCCTTTACTTTGTACAAGGAAGTAAAAATAGAATAAAAGCGTTAGCAAAAAATATTAAAAATAATTACATCCTATTTATATTTTTTTCCGCTAATACTATTAACTGAGTATATGAACATATTAAGCTTTTATGTCTGCAAAATAGTTTTAAAAAATTCAAAACTCGTTGTTTTATATTTCCTGGCTTTAATGAACATACGAGTTACATTTTACAAGGTATTCAAAGGAAGTCTGTTCCTTTCTCCGAAAGTTCACCTTTAAGTTATTGAGTTTATACAAGACCGAGTTTGCTACTTTTAATTTCTCTTGGGTCTATTTAGACGAGAAGATCCACCAAAGTATACTCCTTTTATGCAAAAGTGTGTAAGTGTAATATTATTTTTCATAGGATATTTAACCAGGATATAGGTTCTCAACACTCCGAAAGGTTATTGAGTTTTATTGAAGTACCTTATGTAAATAAAAACTGTAAGATCTTATTACAAGTTGATTTTTTTTAAATCTTTAGAATTAATTTAAAGTATTAAAATTTTACTTTTTTGCATCTATTGTATAAGTAGTTTTAATAATCTTTAATTTTTATAATAACATTAATTTCGAAAAAATAACATTTAAAAGTATTTTTCGAAGAAAAACTATTTTGAGCTTCAAGTAAAGTTCCATTAGCGGTTATCCGATTTACACCTAAATCTAATGGGCTCTTTTCATAATAGAAATATCTGATGTGGCCAGCACATAAGCTCTCGCCAGATATTTTACCTGCACGGATCACCTCAACTACAGATAGGACACTCAATGTATTTTTCGAAATACAAAATAGTGACATCTACAGATTGCTTCCATGAACTAACGCACACTATGATGGCTTGGTCGGCTTGGTAGTTTGTGACATAGGAGACATGTCATGTATAGATAAATTGAAATTTTGAATTTTTAAAATAATAGACATAATAAGAAAATTGAATATAAGTACATACATATATTTTAAATAATCACAATACAATAACTATGTATAAATTCATTTCTAAATAAATTTAAAATTACTTGTCAGATAGACATACACTTCTATTTTAATTTTTGTTTATATGTAAGATAAAAGGATATTGCAAATGGTACATTTCATCATTAAATATAAAAGTAAACGTCTCTTTGCTTCTTTGCACTGCACTTTATATCAAACAGCACAACGAATGTTCATCAGCTTATTGAATTTCAATTCCGTATTACGTCAAAAATATAGTTAATACTCTTTAAAACTGGAGAAATCACGAAATAAATCACTACTGACCCTATAACTAAATCTATAAACTATTACAAATTGGAATACCAAATAATTAAAGATGTTAAAGCGTACGTTCAATGACATGTGTGATGACTTATGTGACTTTACAATTCAAAATATTGCAAAATGTTTTGAATTCAAAGGTGACTTAATCCATTTTCTTAAAATTTAAGCACTGTCGCGCCTCTACAGTTTGCTTCCTGGAACTATGACGGTGTTTTGGCACATTCATTTAGCTGTCCAGTGCCTGTTTACCTGGTTGTACGCATAAAACGAAACATTTTTAAATACAAATACATATATTCATGTCTCACTACAAAATAATTCTCACATATATTTGCAAAATCTATGGGATAATTTAATATAAATTATGTACAATACATACATTTTCTTTATATTCAATATCCTGAAATTTTCTTTTTCTACTTTTCTTTTTCTTTATATTCGTAATTTTTTCGCAAATTCCTCTTATATTCTTTTTACGTATAGTCTTTTACGTTGTTGACTTTTTTTATTTTCATAATCTTCATAATAATCAATGTACAAATATTTTTGACAGCGGCATACAAATATATTTGACAGTGACATTTATGTGTCAAATATAAACATTTGAATTTCTTGCCTTGAAGTAGTTTGATTTGAGAATTTTTACATCAAATTATTTTATATGCATTTCTTTATCTCTAAATCTATAGAATATATAATAATGAATTTATATTTATCGAGTAAAGAATTTAACGTTCTTTAATATAAGTATTTACATAAAGTTTCGATAAATAATATTTGTGTGCGCACGCACGCATGCACACACACATGCGCACACGCACACTCGCACACGCACGCATACACACACACACACACACACACACACACACACACACACACACACACACACACACACACACACAAACACACACACAGACATCATCCTGAAAATGTTAAAATTGGATTCTAGGGACCTTAAAACGTGCTCTTTTACCTAAATCTTGATATGCGATTTTTAGCACGATCCCTATACCTCTTTTATCAAGGGTAGCGGGAGGTAAAAATATATAGAAAATTTCAAAAATCCCTAAACTATGACGTAAACTCTATACAAAAATTTACTATGAAAATTGTCTCATCCCTATCCTATCACCCACCGCTTATATACTGTAATAAAATGTAAAACGGGGTTTACATATTCTTACTAACATTTAGACATACTAGCCTGGTCTTTTTAGTTTGAGTATAATAATATTAGTTTCAAAATGGTTTTCCCAAAGTTTTAAGCTGAAGTTCTGTACATCAAAACTTTATTTGAGCAAATTTCTAATTGGATTTAACGTTGATAATAAAAAGTTTTCATTTTTTAATTATTAATGCAGTGCACCAAAATGTAGGAATAAATAAATTAACAAAACTTAATTCCAAACTAGTTTTATTGTTTTTACAGTTAATTATGTTACACTATGTTCCATAAAAACAGTAATTTATAACTGGTAAGTTGAGTTTATGTCCTAATCGATCAAAAATCAGTTGCATGTAGCGTACACATTAATTAAACACATTCCACCGAAGCAATTAAGTTTTATTTGCTAACATTGAATAAAAGCCATGAAAACCACGAACGCGCTGTCGGTTAGTTGGCCACGGCTGCGGGAAACAACACACAAACACCAACAACTGCCCATCGGTCGGTCATCGCCAACTTTAATTCCGCAAACAGTGCGAGAGCCCACGATAGCCGATATGGCCGCTATAGTTTAACTACGCACTCGGGATGAAGTCGTAAACGCATCAGCAGATAGTCCGGGCGAGATTTTACGGCGGATGGAGGATAGCGGATGGTGGATATTCACCGATGACAACACAGAGGTTGTAAAATTATCACTCGCTACGTCGGATCCGCCTAGGTCTGCTTTTGGGGTTTTTGAATAATGCAGGAAACGGACACTATAAACCCGGACTCGATTTGAATTTTAGATATTGAAATTTTATGGTAGGGAATTTTGTAATTTGTAATATAAGTTTATCTAATATAAATAATGCAAAGGTTTCCTGCGGGATAAATTTTAGCTAAGCTATTTTTGGAATGTGGACGTCATGAATGAAATTATTTTGAAATTTTAGACGACACTCCAGTGTAGGATTAGGGACGAGATATTATATAGAGCGCTTTTGCTCTTTACTGGCAACAGTTTTCATAATTTTTAAAATTACAGAAAACAAATATATCAAGGACAAATAAAAAAATCTGATGTGGCCAGCACATAACCTCTCGCCAGATATTTTTTTTCTTTTTCTTTATATTTTAGGGTTAAGAAAGTAGGCCATAAGTTCCGTCGTTATTTAAGACATTAGTCAACATCGTTTATTTATTGTGGACGTTTCGCACATTAATTTGTCCATCCTAAGCTTTACAGACAACACACTCCTTGCAGCTTACCTGTTTTTATATTCTGCAATAATTCTTGACAGAATTTTGGCGAGCACTGTTTCGTAAATATGTAATTCATTATGGTAAACTGACTAACATTATATTATATTGTATTTAAAATATCTGGGTAAGTTGAAATTTATTTATGTAATTTTATTTTTTGTAACACTGTGTTGTTTTTTTCTCTGTAAAGCTGAGGATGGACAAATTAATGTCTGAAACGTCCACAATAAATAAACGACGTTGACTAATGTCTTAAATAACGACGGAACTTATGGCCTACTTTCTTAACCGTAAACTTCAAGATTGTTCCCAAATTTCCTAATTTTTATTTATATTCGTCATTTTTTCGCAAATTCCTTTTATATTCTTAATTACGTATATTCTTTTGCGTTTTTGACATTTTTTTATTTTTGATAGTGACATTTATGTGTCAATTATAAACATTTGAATTTCTTGCCTTGAAGTAGTTTGATCTGAGATTTATTACATCAAATTATTTTATTTGCATTTCTTTATCTCTAAATCTATAGAAGATATAATCATGAATCTATATTTATCGAATAAAGAATTTAACGTTCTTTAATATAAGTATGTACATAAACATTCGATAAATAATATTTAGATGATTTTTTTCTTGTAACTACTACTTCCAGTTGTCCAATTGTTACCAAAACTTAATCAATTCTTCCCATTATTGTTAGATTGAGGAATCCGTAGTTAAACACACACACACACACACACACACACACACACACACAAACACACACAAACACACACACACACACACACACACACACACACACACACACACACACACATCCAGACACCAATCCACATACACACACATACACACACACACATACATACACACACACACACACATACACACACACACACACACATCTACACATCCACACATCCACGCACACATACGGACATCATCGTAAAAATGTTATAATCGGATTCTAGGGACCTTAAAACGTGCTTATTCACTAAAATCTGGATATGTGATTTTTAGTATGAATTCAATACCTCTCTTAGCGAGAGGTAAAAAGTAAAGTCTGAAATTACTTAAAAAAGAACGTAAGGTGAACTCGCCAAAGTGCGTAAGCCGGGTAAATGCGTTCATGTCTTGTAGTTCTTTATTTTTGTACGTATTGTAACGTTGACTATGTAACTCTTTCACTATGTAACTCTGTATGTAACTAACTATCGGGCATAGCTCCGTCCCTTTTATATAGCTGCTATTACCTTCTAGAGAGCTCTAGAATATTCGACCCCATAACAACAACGAACACAAAGGTTCAGTCGACCGTTTTAAGGTCCCTAGAATCCAATTTTAACATTTTAACGATGATGTCTGTGTGTATATGTGTGTGTATGTATGTGTGTGTGTGTAAGTGTGTGTGTGTGTGTATCTTATCAAATACTATCATTCAGAAAATTTTGATACCTTTTTATTTCTACCTTATTCTAATATGGGAAGAGACGATTAGATTTTGGTGTATATCAGATAACCGGAAATGGTACTTTACTTGAAGCTCAAAATAGATTTTCTTCGAACAATACCTTCAAATGTTATTTTTTCCAGATTTGTGTTATTATAAAAATTAAAGATTATTAAATATTCTACAGATTTACATAAATACTTTTTCTATATATTTTATGGATAAATCTATAAAATTATTTATAATTTCAATCCCGGAGCCTAGGCTTTAAACAAGCAAAACTCCTTGGTTACACAGTTCATATCTCAAATGTATGTAACTGACAGATAAATGTCACTGTCAAAGAACTAATAATTTCAAATTAATAATAGTAACGTTTTAAAAAGAAAATAGTAAATAGAACCATAGTTATATGGAATAGATCTTAATACAGTTCCCAGCATAACTAAATATGTAAGTATGTATACTTAAATTAATAAAAATTAAATAGCGGGAGGTCTGGTGTTGGCCACATCAGATTTTTTATCTTATTAATAATTTATTATATATCAGTTTTTCATACGTGTGTAAAGAGAAAATAAAAAATAAAGTGACGAAGCGAAAATTGCTGATCGTATGAAAGCGAAGAGCAAACAAATTTTCTGTAAAAAAAGTGCTTATTTAGAAGAACGTGGAATTTTTCTCGTGTCTCACGAAGCATTCGACCTTTCTGTATTTATCTAATGGCATTCTGCGTTGTAGTGCTAACAGATTCAGACAACGTTTTCTTTTTGTTCTACTCGACTTGAGAAGAAAAGTGAGACTTTCGGAGCGTTCATTTAATAGCCGAGTATTTTGCCGAGAATTGAGAGATTGAATTGATTAATCCATTAGTCTTATGTACTTCCTTTATTCCGCGCCATCACATATAGTAGTTATTCCAACACAGCATCGGATCGGATTGTATTACTCTACAACTTTTGCAGACACCCACATGATCGCATGAATAAATATCTTATAAATTACCTACTCAATATTAGAATCAGATTTTGCAACAATATTATTTATAAATGTTAATAATCTATATTATAAACTAGTCGACTAAGAATGAAGACAATAAGATTTAATAGTAAATTTTTAATTTATGTTATAAAGTAAAAAACATTTATTTCAAACAAGTATTTTTTAATAATTTTTATTATAAACGATAAATTTTTGTTTAGCTCATTTTCTGTATTTTTGCCTGTAGCTTCTAAACGGTTAAAGCTAGCAACTTGTACGTTGTAAATTTGGAATGTACACGAAATTCTCTATAATATACATCAGCACTAACATTTATATACAGACTGTTTTAACAGTTACAGGCAGTTAAAAGTACACTTATTTTTGAATAATTTTTATTATAAACGATGAATTTTTGTTTAGCTCATTTTCTGTATTTTTGCCTGTAGCTTGTAAACGGTTAAAGCTAGCAACTTGTACGTTGCAAATATGGAATCTACATGAAATTCTCTATAATATACATCAGCACTAACATTTATATACAGGCTGTTCTAAAAGTTACAGGCTGTTAAAAGTACACTTATTTTTGAATAATTTTTATTATAAACGATGAATTTTTGTTTAGCTTATTTTCTGTATTTTTGCCTGTAGCTTTTAAACGGTTAAAGCTAGCAACTTGTACGTTACAAATATGGAATCTACATGAAATTCTCTATAATATGCATCAGCACTAACATTTATATACAGGCTGTTCTAAAAGTTACAGGCAGTTAAAAGTACACTTATTTTTGAATAATTTTGATTATAAACGATGAATTTTTGTTTAGCTTTGTTTCTGTATTTTTGCCTGTAGCTTTTAAACGGTTAAAGCTAGCAACTTGTACGTTACAAATATGGAATCTACATGAAATTCTCTATAATATGCATCAGCACTAACATTTATATACAGGCTGTTCTAAAAGTTACAGGCAGTTAAAAGTACACTTATTTTTGAATAATTTTGATTATAAACGATGAATTTTTGTTTAGCTTTGTTTCTGTATTTTTGCCTGTAGCTTTTAAACGGTTAAAGCTTGCAACCTGTTCTTTGCAAATTTGGAATCTACGTGAAATTCTCTATAATATAAATCAGCACTAACATTTATATAGAGGCTGTTCTAACAGTTACAGGCAGTTAAATGTACACTTATTTTTGAATAATTGTTATTATAAATGATGAATTTTTGTTTAGCTCATTTTCTGTATTTTTGCTCATTTTCTGTATTTTTGCCTGTAGCTTCTGAACGGTTAAAGCTAGCAACTTGTACGTTCTTTGTAACTCTTTGTAACTTTGGTATAATCTTCTCCAAACACCTGTGAACACAGCCCAAAAGTCAAAAAAGTGCGCACAAAAGTTTGTCTACAACCCATTTTTAAGCATTCGTTGACTGGACTGCATAGCAATTGTACTTTATTTATTTATATTTGTTACATGTTTTAGTGGTAGCTGAAGTGTATTTTCAGTAACAAATGAGTTAATTAAAATTCATTTTAAAACGCGAATCATGTTTCCGGTAATTATTCTAAAATATGAGTATACTAGACCGCATTAAATAAAAGAAGATATATTTATTTTTATGATCATTACTCAGTCCTTGCACAATGACCCATTAAAAGTGCTGCTCACATGTTTATCTGTTTATTTATGCAGTTGCATATTTTACATTGTGTTACACTGCGGTTAACCATTGATATTCCTGATAGCATCAACTAACGAATATGTATAATGTAAATCTACAATTTATGTAAAATGATATAAATAATGTGTTAGTCGTATATCCGCGGTTTGGAACGAAATGTGAAATTTAACATTAATCCGTATTATGGTGAATAGGAAATATACGAATGGAAAGATCTCATTTGTTACAGGATGCGAAATTTATAATTCAACTTCAATTTAATTTAACCGGGGATGGTGCAACCGATTTTCTATCTGCATAGATACAGGAAACTTCAATTGCAATGTGCACTCTGCAGACATTATCTGCAAAATGGCAAACGATATGTTGAAGAGTTAATGTATAAATTTGATAATGAATGGAAAACTAAAAGCAAACTAGTTTGTATACGGGTAAATTGTTTCAACAAATTATCAAACTATGCTTTAATATGCCTATTATGTTTCTGCCATCTGTACTTCAATGATACTCATTAAGATACAGAATTTCATTTAGGTGTAGATTATCTTTATGATACAGATTTTTTCATTTCGATACAGATTCTCATTATAATACAGATTTTCTTTTCATTTCGATATAGATTATCATTATGATACAGATGAATTTTATGACCAATTCATTGATTTATAGTTTATTTTAAAAAAATTTGGTGATGAGTTTTTGATGAATAAGCACGTTTAGGGTTCCTAGAATACGATTTTACTATTTGTACGATGATGTCTGTATGTGTATGTGTATGTGTGTGTGTGTGTGTGTGTGTGTGTGTGTGTGTGTGTGTGTGTGTGTGTGTGTGTGTGTGTGTGTGTGTGTGTGTGTGTGTGTGTGTGTAACAAAATTTTCTAATGCGATAACTCTAATACTACAATTCCAAAAATTATAATTCTTTCGTATTCCCCTTCGTTACATCCATGTGAAGAGCTGATTAGATTTTCGTTATAATTAGTTAACCGGAAGTACCCTCATTTGAAGGTTTTAACAGTTTTTCTTGAAAAAACGATGATAAATATCATTTTTTCACATTTAATTTTATTATAAATATAACACAAACATACTGTCAACATCACTTGACACTGACATCTTTCAATCAGAATTTTCTTAATATAGCAGCTGTTTCATCCAGAGTTATAGCATATCTGGCTAATATATGATATTTAATGTCTTTATAATTTTTTAACTCTATATTCATTTAACATAAAGTTTAAATTGCATTCAAATTGTATAGAGAATAAAATATTATTTAACATTTATAATAACATTACTGCCCGGTTTTATAAACATCGAATAAAGTGCTGAGTTATTACTTTGAAAGTAAATTTAATCGATGAGTAAATAAAAATATCTGTTTTATAAAACAAGTTACAGAGTAAAATAACTACTTGCAGAGTAAATATTTTATCTTAGTGATTTACCGACAGAGACATGACATCTGTCATTATTTTGTGTTTTTTGCATATAAATATTTTAATATTTTCTATAATTATATACATTTAATATTGTTTTTCACCATATTAAGAACCTATAGGCCAGAGTGGTAATAAAATTATATTTTTTTATGATTTTGCAACTACAATTTTAACTGGGTACAAGGAAAAGAGCCTCCATGAAGAGTGTGTGAATACCGTAGTACACTCAGGCTACGGTTTCTTATATCGGCTACTCTTTCCACTACTGGAGCATAAGAGAGATTGATAAAACCGGGATATATACTAGACGGTATCTCTTAAAACCACTACTGACGATAATGTTAATCTCCAACTGAAGAGGATCTATTCCAAGCAATGTTCCGCAGAATGTTTTAATAATATTGTATTCTGTATGTTCCTGACACGAAATAAATCCAAAAGTCAAAATAGATAATAAAGTGTGTCATAAAGTGCCAGGTGTCAACTAACATGGAAAAAGAGAGAATGGGAAAAAAATACACAGAAATAGACAAAGCAAATAAATTAGATATAAATAAATAAATGTAAAAATAATGCAAATGATGAAATTTATAATGAATTTA
Source organism: Harpalus rubripes (assembly GCA_963082715.1). Taxonomy (NCBI): domain Eukaryota; kingdom Metazoa; phylum Arthropoda; class Insecta; order Coleoptera; family Carabidae; genus Harpalus; species Harpalus rubripes. The sequence goes on along the minus strand of OY720457.1, from coordinate 56,560,202 downwards.
ATTTAATTAATGTTGACAAGTGTCAAATTTATTCTACAGAATAAAATTTACTTCCTCGAAAATCGGTGGAGTAATTTATTCTCTAGATTTACTTAGCTAGTATTTTTATTCTTGCTTTATAAAACGAAAATCTCTGGAATAAACTATTTTACTTTAAGAGTAAATTTTACTTTGCTAGTAATTTACTTATCCATCTTTTATAAAACTGGTCATAAGTGTGAAAAAATTATTTAAAATCGTTTTTTCAAGAAAAACTGTTACTATCTTCAAATGAAGGTACTTCCGGTTAACCAATTCTTACCAAAATCTAATCAGCTCTTCACAAGGATGTAACGAAGAGGAATACGAAAGAATTATAATTTTTTGAATTGTAGTAGGTACCTTAGAGTTATCGCACACACACACACATACACACACACATACATACACACACATACATACACACACATACATACACACACATACATATATACACATACACACACATACACACACATACACACACATACACACACACATACACACACACATACACACACACGCACATACACACACACGCACATACACACACACGCACATACACACACACACGTAAAAATAGTAAAATCGTATCCTAGGGACCCTATAAAACGTGCTTATTCATCGAAATCTCACCATCGAATTTTTTGACCAAAGATAATACCTTCCTTACCTAAAGCCCAGAAAACACAGTTTTAACATATATGTACCAGATATGTGATATCTGAAACCTATGTAGTATATAATTTATTTACGTACTTATAACGTCATATACATATACCATGTCGGACATCTCTCAAGAGACTGTAAATGATTGTCGGTATATCACATTGGTATTGGACCTGGTACATACCTATAACTACATACATGTTACCGTACTTATAATATATTCGCAGCGCATTAATCACGTGTCATCTATTCCAAATCTAATTGGTCTATTTATGTGACCAAGGTCTCTGTCTGTCCAAGCTAGGTGTGCAGAGGTTTAACAACGACGCATTTTACTTTTGCAGTCATTGCAGTATTTGTTTATGTTTATGTAGTGTGTATACTTTAATTCTTTGATTTCATGGCAAAATCGGCTTGTCATACGGTAAGTTTGTTTATGTAACTATGTATTCATTATATAGCTTATTTTCATTCTTGAACGAAAATGGAAATTTAGATAACTTGAAATAATAATTTCAAACTAAAATACTATAAAATTAGAATTTCAAATGAAAAACGTTTATACAGATTACATATTATATATTTTACGTATTGTATTAATATATTGTATTGAACTAGTCTGAGTGAAATTTATGGGTCGATTCTGTTCACATCTGTAAGTTTTACAGATCTGTAAATCTGTAAAAAATGACAAAACACACCTGTTCTTGTTGATTAATATAAAATTATACATAAGTGTGGCAGCTTTAGGTGCGATTTTGTTCATATTTACAGATCTTGCGACTTACAGATGTAAACAGAATCGATTCATTAAGTTGTTTTATATTTAATTTCTATTGTAATAAATATGTAATATAAGTATTGTAATAAACTACATATTTAAATATATATTATTTGTTAAGGAGTAACAGGTATAAATATTCACAATGTAAGTAGTATATTCAAATAATTACAAAGAAGTGATATACTTGTTATATACTATTTACGTTACAATATCTACATACATGGGATGTGATGTCTCATAGACCATGTTGCGGTCATAGGTCTATACATGTACTTTCCAGGTGTGTTATTCGGTATGTAACATATAATGAGTTATGTCTATATTACGTACGAAGTACGTAACTGTTTGCTGGGAGGTGAAGGAAGGTAATCAAAAATGAGACACCTGTAGAGATAACGTTTATCAAACATCTTTAAAAAATCAAATTATATCTTCATACTGCAATATACTGTAAAACTGTAAACAAGGAATAATGTTTCGATATGAAATATATGAAAATTGTAGCAAGGTAATTATTACATAAATTGTCATGTTATGGCTGCATAATTAAAAGACTGATACTACAATTAAAAATTAAATATTGGAAAAACAAAAGTGCTGTTGACGCTGTATACAATTACCTCCGAAATTTATAAACAAAATTCATTAAAATTTGTAGCATGTTATTAAATGTACGACCATGTTAATTACAAAATACACAAAATGGCACTACCGGTGATATATTTCCAGGCAATATTTTGACGAGTCTTGTCATTCAGTTAAAATTACAAATGAAGTTATATTACATCCCAGTCGAAAATCAGAATCCTCGCGGCAAATTCCCTTTTTAAAAATTCCCAAATGAACTTTCATATCCACATAACACCAAAGGAATATTACCAGTATCATTTACGTGCAACACACACCTGTTCAGCTTCACGTCGGCCACTTGAAATTTTAATTTTGTTGTACGTTCTGTACGCGCGAAACCATAAAAATTACCATCGCCAGTGGTAAGCTCTTTATCCGCAGTAGAGCCGCATAGCCACACGGATGCTACATAGCGTTGCTTTCCTTTTGGAACGAATAAAAGTAAAAATATACTCAGAAGTTAAAATTGAAATATATTTCCAACGGATTTAATGTACAATTAAAATGAAGATCAGTAATAGCAAGCAAAAGAGAACAAAGATAGGTGAAGAATGGGTGACCGTAAAAGACTATCGTTCCAGTTTCTTCCAAAATTGTGATATTATATCGCAGTCCAAAATTTTTACAAATTTTAGCGAAATTTAAAGACATAAATGTACTTATTATTTCCTCTCGCTAAGAGAGAGATTTTAGCGAATAAGCACGTTTGAAGGTCCCTACAATCCGATTATAACATTTTTGCGATGAAATCCGTATGTGTGTGTGGATGTGTGTGTGTTGGATCCACGATTACTCAAATACTATAAGGCTAAAGACATTTTTAACTACGGATTCCTCAATCTAACAATAATGGAAAGAGTTGATTAAGTTTTGGTAACATTTGGACAACCGGAAGTAGTAGTTACAAGAAAAAATCATCTAAATATTATTTATCGCAAATTTATATAAATATTAAAGAACGTTAAATTCTTTATTCGATAAATATAAATTCATTATTATATCTTCTATAGATTTAGAGATAAAGAAATGCATATAAAATAATTTTATGTAAAAAATCTCAAATCAAACTACTTCAAGGCAAGAAATTCAAATGTTTGTAATTAACACAAATGTTACTGTCAAAAATATTTGTATGCCACAGTCAAAAATATTTGTATATAATTATGATTATGAAATTTAAAAAAAGTCAACAAAGCAAAAGAATATACGTAAAAAAGAATATAAAAGGAATTTGCGAAAAAATGACGAATATAAAGAAAAGGAAAGTAGAAAAAGAAAATTTCAGGATATTGAATATAAAGAAAATGTATGTATTGTATATAATTTATATAAAAATATCCCATAGATTTTGCAAATATATGTGAGAATTATTTTGTAGTGAGACATGAATATATGTATTTGTATTTAAAAATATTTTTCGTTTTATGCGTACAACCAGGTAAAATAATATTTAGATGATTTTTTTCTTGTAACTACTACTTCCGGTTGCCCATTTGTGACCAAAACTTAATCAACTCTTCCCATTATTGTTAGATTGAGGAATCCGTAGTTAAAAATGTCTTAAATCTTAGTATTTGAGAAATCGTGAATCCAACATCTACACACACACACACACACGCGCACACACGCACACACGCACCGCACACGCAAACGCACACACACACACACACACATCATCGTAAAAATGTTATAATCTGATTCTAGGGACCTTAAAACGTGCTTATTCACTAAAATCTGGATATGCGATTTTAAGCATGAATTCAATACCTCTCTTACCGAGAGGTAAAAATGATAGAGAAATTAAATTTCACAAAGCAGCCAGCTGTACTATAAACATGGGAACATCTACTACATTATGAAAATTCTGATTGACAAATGTCAGTGTCAAAGTGCAATTTACATAATATGTTTGAGTTATAATTTTACTGGAAATATATAGAATCTTACAAAAGACTTTCTGTATGGAATTTGAACAAAATACATAGAAATGACTGAAGGGTAATGTACTGGAAATATGGAATCATTTGCAAAAAAACTTTCTTTGTGAAATTTGTACAAAATACATAAAACTGACAGAAGGTAATGTGCTGGCTACATCAGATTTTTTCAGTATAGTATTGTTCTCCGGTAATTATTTAGGCTAACAAATATCATCAAAGATTTCAAGTGACTACGGCAGCAGTTGAGCTAATAGTTGGATATTCCAGTAGGATACACACCGTATCCTTTATTAAATACGAGTACCTACGTTGGCTTTGCTGAAACAGATTCTAATGGGAGATAACTGTCTGCAAACACACAGGCGCTTTATGCTGTATGAAGAAAATGCAATATAGGTTTCAATGCTGTAAAGCTACACAGATTTAACTGAGGATGAATTCAAAATCTCCCGCTCAAAGGGATAAATCTTACCACCCGATTCGTATTCATGCAGTATTAAATAGAAATATTAAATTATTTTCCAACAGAAAATTATGTAAAGTCAAATTTCTCTAAAAATGGCATTCCAATGTGATGACGTTATTTAGTTAATATTATACGTACCAGGTAGTAAAGCCGATTAATCTAGTCGATAGAGCTGACATCTATAGTCAAAATAGACCTTTTCAATTTAAAGAGATAGAAGATATGCGCAATGGGGATCTGCGCATAGTAAGAACAATTGAGATCTATGACGTTTGTTTCTAAAAAAATTAGACGTAAAATGTGAGAATATCTCAGATATCTTTAAAAAATCTTATCAAAATAAGTTACAAAAGCTTTTAATGACTGCAATATTTATGACGTTTCGTATGACAGCCCAACTGGCAGTTGTTCGCGCCATTTTCTTACTATTTGCAGTGATAGAAAGAGATAGCCGTTAAATTGAAAAGGACCATTATGGCATCTCGAGCAAGAATTTTACTAAACTTATAAAATAAAATAAAATACAATAGACCTTTTCAATTTAAAGAGATAGAAGATATTATGCGTAATGGAGATCTGCGCATAGTAAGAACAAATGGCGGGAGTCACGGATACGCGCTTAAGAAGACATCCATGGCGTTTGTTTTAAAAAAAATTGACGTAAAATGCGAGAAAAGTCGCAGAAAATTTTTAAAAACTTGTTGAAAGATGTTACAAACTCTTTTTATTGGATCTAAAATGTCTAACGATGCAAATTTTCACCGAGAATACAGGTATTTTAATGACTGCAATATTTTTAACATTTTGTTTGACAGCCCAACTGGTAATGGTTGGCGCCATTTTAGTTACTATTTGCAGCGATAGAAAGATATAGTCGTTAAATTGAAAAGGTCTATTGATTACGACAATTAATACATTAATTGATTACAACAATTAATACATTGATTAATTACAACAATTATTATATAAGAAAACAGCTTTGAATCTTTGAATGCAAAATGCGTAAATCAATAAATTACTTTCACTATACATGTAAATAATGGGTATTGGCGACTGAAATGTCTTATAGAGGCGCTGCGTTTATTTAAGATGGCCGACGGTAATTTTGGTAATTTTCCTGCGGTGTGATTGGCTGCCATTACCAATTTAGAGGGTTCGCAAGTTTGCCGTTTGGTGGCTACGGGTTAATTTCAGTCGCGAATATTGAATTGCAGACTGAGTAAAACTGTCAATACAGCAGTACAAACTCTCTAAAATGTAATAATATTCAGAAATAAGTACATAGGAAATAAAGAACTGTCATGTAATATGATAACCTCAAAATATGTTACTTACATCTTCTACAAACAAGAATAGAATAATTAGGGTAACATATATGCGTTTATTTTCCTCAAAGTATGTAAAAGCATTCGAAATTATTTTGTTTCGATATTTTTTTATCGCTTATCACACATGTAAACATAAAAATTATTCATATAATTCAAGTTATGACATACGTAAACAAACGTTGCGTAAAAATAAAACAATCAAGACAAACACGTTGTTAAAACATATGTGATTTCTCTATTGATATTCTGCAATCACGTGATCACATTGGAATGCCATTCTAAGAAAAAAATTATTATACATTACTATTATTCAATAAAATTATACAGTCAAGTAACATTCACATTTGACTTTAGTGTCAATGAAAATATTTTTTCTACAGTCTATATACAAAGTAGCCATTTGCGCTCTCTTTTGTCGACGCAAAATGTCACTTTGCCGCTCTAGAGCGACAAAGTAGAAAAAACGCTCGCTCCTCAAATTTCTAACTATACAATGTTGAGAAATGTTACTTGGTTACATTCTTAATGGAAACGTTTAGTCAGGAATTAATGACAGTGTAGTTACACATTAACCACTTACATAGCCAAACAAAATGCCGCACTGCTGTGAAAATATAATAGGGCATTCATTTACAAAAACGAAAGTATAAAATGCTTAGATTAGATTGAAGCAATAGCTCAAGAACAATGGAAAATACCGATAAGTAAAACTAAATAAAAAATAAATTTTTGTTATGGTGGAGGACCCCATTGTGGCGACTGTAGAAAAAATCTTGTGTGTATTTCGAGCGCAAATGGACATTGTCGATTTCGAGAGAACAACCTCTCAATCGACAATGTCCCATTTTGCGCTCTTAATACACAAATAGCTATTAACTGACGCAATTCTCCGTCTGACGTTCAAGGTCTAACATTATCTGTACTGGTTTAAGAAGCCTATCCTAATGGTATTTCCAAGCTGTTTCTGAGAGAACACCAAAGGAGATACTTTTATACTATTTGAGGGGGGGGTCTCGTGGCCGCGTGCCTGAGTGTCAGGTCGCGAATCTGGGGAACCGGGTTCGATCCCGACGGACGCCAAATATTTCGAATTTTAAATGGCACAAAATTGACCCCTGTGGTGCACTCTCCACGCCAGCAATGAGTTCCCGTGAGATAACACCTGGTAAGCGCCCGCACAGTGCAAATATTTCATCATTACCGATATCTGTGTACAAGCATATTGGCACACCCAGCACCCAGCAATGGGTAATAAGCTGTGATGATATATTTATTTTTATTTAAAAATAATTTTTGAGTTTAACGTTGGTCGGAATCAAACCCAAGTTGCCCAAATCAAAACCGGGTACCTATGGGGCACATATCCCCGGGTCCCTATGAGTTATGAATAGTATACTCTATGCTGTAAATTGAGTTTCCTGATACTTTCTTTTATTCCGTTATTCCATAGACAAATATTCCAACAACTTTGGCATTTTTCCCGTAGAATGCGGAGGCGAGTGTACGTGCTGTGGCCAATAAAGCACAGGTCGCGAAGCGATGACACCACGCGCTTCGTCCCCAATTCATATCGCACATAACTCACGTCCCCTGCGACACTCATTACTCCGGTTGCCCTCGTTTGGCGCGGCGCGGCGCTGCGCTCGCCTCAAATTGTCCTGTCACCGTTAAACAAAGAGATCCAAAGGGAAAAATGCCCGCTTTACCTTATTGCTTAAATAGTTCCCAACTCCGTAGAGTTACTGGCTGGGTTGGGGTGCTTTTTGATTTTAGGGGGATATTTTTAGAGGGAATTGTGGCAGGGGAGTTTTATAAAGGAGGTATTTTAATACAGATAAATATAGCAAAAGATTGCCTGAGTAGTATCATGAGGTTTCAATTCTCAGAACAAATTATAAAAATTACGAAATTAGTGATACATTTACCTCCCATCACTATATTAGTTACATAAATTAAATAAATTTTTTAAAAAAGCTAGGGATAACACTGTTCGAATTGATGGTCGTGGCGAGTACCGGATGAAACCATATGGAGACCCTTAGGCAATCGAAAACAAGTATTTCATTTAATTTAGTTTTTGTGCAACCGGACGCGAAATAAGCATTTCACAGCTGCAATATAGGCCGCGAAATTCAATTTCGCGACCGTTGTTATAGTACCATGACAACGGCCGTTGTCATGGTAGCGGCCGCGAAATTAGGTAAACAACCACTTTGACGCGAGAATTGCATGGTTTTGTTTATCAAATGTTAATCCCATAGCCACCTTGAAAGCTAACTTTCTATATACATTGAAACTGTTTAAAATTAATAAAATTTGTAATTACATATTTTTTACGGTTGCACAAAAAACATTGTGTACACCTTGTCCGCGAAATCCTTTAGCGCCCTCGAGATTGTCTTGCCTCGGCGACAATTTTTCTCTCGGTACGCTAAATAGTGATTTCGCGGCCTTGATATACAAATAACTATTTTGTGCAACCGGACGCGAAATAAGCATTTCGCAGCCGCAATACAGGCCGCAAAATTAAATTTTGCGACCGTTGTTATGGTAACACCCGCGAAATTAGGTAAACAATCACTTTGACACTTGAGAATTGCTTGGTTTTGTTTATCAAATGTTAGTCCATAGCCACCTGGAAAGCACAATGAAACTGTTTAAAATTAGGTTAGGTTAGGCCTTGATATACAATAGTTATTTGGCCGCGAAATCACTCTTCAGCGTACCGAGAGAGAAATTGTCGCCGAGGCCGCTTGCGACCGAGGCAAGACAATCTCGAGGGCGCTAAAGGATTTCGCGGACAAAGTGTACTACACAATATTTTTTGTGCAACCGCAGAAAATATGTAATTGCAAATTTTATTAATTTTAAACAGTTTCATTGTAAATAAAAAGTTACCTTTCATGGTGGCAATGGGATTGACATTTGATAAACAAAACCACGCAATTCTCAAGTGTCAGAGTGATTGTTTATCTAATTTCGCGGCTGTTACCATAACAGCGGTCGCGAAATCTAATTTCGCGTCCTGTATTGCGGCTGCGGAATGCTTATTTCGCGTCCGGTTACACAAAAATAACTATTGTGCAATAACAGGATAACCCACATTATTTTGAAATAAATATTTGTTTAAAGGTTTTTCGTTGTTTTTTTTTTGCCTCTACCAAAATATACGTGCTAGTAATCTACCTATAACATTTTATAAAAATAGTTTTAAGTTGAAAATTATTATTACCCTATTTATACATTATTTCTTTTTCAAAACTCTAATCTACGAATTTTTGTTATCAGATTATTATAATAAGCCTTTCATTTATTGCAAATACAAAAAATTTATAGCATCGTTGTGCGAAAGAATTATTACGAAAATCAACAAATGCTAAACACTGATATTGGTATCATAAAAATGATTACCTAAAAAACTAATATATTACAACAAATACAAATATAATACAAGTGTAAATATATCATATTTATTATAATTAGATAAAAGTTTTAATTTCCAACAGATAACAAAAGACATACATATTTACATAAATATAGTGATCTATATTCTAATTATTGCACTAAATCACTATCAATGTAAAGTATACATAGCGCTAACAATTTATTTTATCCCATCGAGTTGTAATAGTAGTGTCTTGTAATATTGATTGACATTTTTTTATTATTACCAAAATCTGCGTACAAAGCAGCAATAGGTAATATGCCGTGATGATATATTTATTTATTTTATATATTTTTTATTAATCAAGATTCCATTATTGCAAATAAGCATTTCTTTGTTGTAATCAAGTTTTTTTTATTTAATGATTTCGTTGTTTGTAATAAAAAAAATTATTTCAAAATCAAATCAATTTTATTTTAATCCAATGTAGCGGGATGTGGGGCCCCTAAAAAGCTCGGGGCCCATAACCAATTGCCTAGTCTGCCTATTGGGTAATCCGGCACTGGTCGTGCAACAATATATCATCTATATCTACTTGAAAAAACATAACACAGGTAGTAGGAAGAAAATTTCCTTTCAAAAATATACAAATTCGTGTCGTATCTTCCTCAAATCTTTACACACATTTCTTTTTAGGAAAACACGTCGGGCAAACACATGTCGTCTGATAAACATGTCATCAGATTTGGTTTCAATTTTATCCACCTGATGAAATCGCATTTCATTACATAAAGTGCTACGTCACTGCCGAATTTAGGCCACATTACCATCTTGAAAAACATGATGGAGTGCTTTCTAAGCACGATCAACATGATTTTCGTTTGAGTTTGAAAGAAAAAGTTTGCTGATCTTGCTGGCCAAGCGGTAGAACGAAAACAAGATATATTTTAAGCTTTTACTTATATAATTCTTATAAATCTTGAAATTGATGAACTTATTATTGTTCGTTTCCAAGCCTTATACAATATACATTAATAATTAAAATTGCACAATAAATATATAATATATTACAACAAATTTTTCTCACTCCTTACAAAGTGAAATGACCGCATCCGGACCACATGAAGTGAGTCTACTGTGCACTTGTTGTTAAAACCATATAAATACTCAAATGTGGATATCATAGGCCTAATGCATCGCCCGGCATAAACTAGGACGGAGAGGATGCATCTTCTCCGGAGATTTTCTCCTTATGACAGAGGAAAAACCGTCCGCAGAAACTGGTAGAGAAGTGGCCTACCTAAATAAAAATTGCACAGTTTATAGCAGCTGGTGTTGCATTACCCAGATCTTCTCTCGTGCATTCCTCTTCTAAGTTGGCGCACGTGAGTAGGTGGGCCATTGTTTGTTCTTGATCAAATGATGTTAAATATTGTTTTTTCACATTTAATGATATTATAAATATTAAAGAATATTTTATTCTCTATACGATTTGATTACATTTTATACTTCATATTCAATGGATATTGAGTTATAAAATTATAAAAAAATTAAATTTCATAAAGCAGCCAGCCATGCAATAACATTGGAAACAGCTAATATAATTTAAAAAAATCTGATAGACAGATGTCAATTCGTACAAAATACATAGAACTGAGGGAAGATAATGTACTGGAAATATATAGAATCTTTCGCAAGAAACTGTCTGTATGAAATTTGCATAAAATACATAGAACTGTCGAAAGGTAATGTGCTGGCTACATCAGATTTTTTTAAATGGGATGGTATATATTTTCAGACATTCGATATATTATATTCTTTATGTATTCAAACATGTAATAAATTTATATCTTTACATAACAAAAATAGGTATTGAGAAATATTTAATTGAAATTTAAATCTTTATGGTTATTTTTCAGTAGGCTATGTATTAAAAACAACAAATATATACTGCGTGCTTTGAACAACTGTACCTTTGTAACCAAACAATTAACAGAAAAAATCTGATGTGTCCAGCACATTGTCTTCCGTCAGGTCTATGTATTTTATATAAATGTCATACAGAAAGTTTCTTGCAAAAGATTCTATTTCTTGTACATTACCTTAAGGCAGTTGTATGTATTTTATACAAATTCCATACAGAAAGCAAAAGATCCTGAATTCCAGCAAAATTATAACACAAACATACTGTCACCTGCACTTGACACTAGCTGGCTAATATATTATATTTATTTTTTTTATAATTTTTTAACTCTTTATCCATTTAATATGAAGTATAAAATGCATTCAAATCGTATAGAGAATAAAATATTCTTTAATATTTACAATAACATTAAATGTGAAAAAATGATACTTAGCATCGTTTTTCAAGAAAAACTGTTAAAATTGAAGATTAACCAATTGTAACCAAAATCTAATCAGCTCTTCACATGGATGTAATGATGAGGAATACGAAAGAATTATAATTTTTGGAACCAAAGACAATACCTTCCTTACCTAAAGGTGACGGAAGATAAAAAGTATGAGATCTTTTTTGTAGACAATTTTATATTTCCTCTATTTTCAATAACTTGATATTTTGCTCTAAAGTTAATTCAAATCGAGATATTAACAAAAATCAATAAAAATGTCATTTTTCACGTGTTTTTTTTAATATGGTGGCAAAATCCAGGGTCGTCAGAGGGTGCAAAATTAATATGTCTTTTTGAAGGTTCAAAGAGAATAAAATTTATTCCAGCTTGCCACCATTTATTTCCACAATAGCATCTTTTAAACGCTCTGCCGGCTGGCCTGTATAATTATCATGAGTAAAATCTGTCTTCAGACAGTAAACTAAATTTAGTAAGGTGTTCTCCAACAATATTTGCCTTTTAGTTGCGGTACAAGAACCGTAGTAATCAAATTTTACCAATGTAAACACACCTTTAGAAAATCTCTTGCATAGTCAGCAAAGCAATCAGCCAAACGACACGTCAAATTTTAATTTGTGGGCGAGGCAAAAAGGAATACAAAAAGCAAGCATATCGACTATATATAACGCTTCGACCAACGTTATCTCGCTCTCGGCTAACCGGATTCAGCAGCTATTGAATTGTACAAGATATATTATTATGTTTTCGAAAGTTTTACAGAAAATTCTGAATGGAACGTGACACAGATTTCAAATCCATGGTTTAGATTAGATTATATTCTCGAGGTCTGTGGGGTGCATATGGAAGTAACGAATTCAGGGACGGAAACAAGCAAAGAAAGTATTACGAAATGCTGTTTGAGTTTTACTGCAGATGTTTTTTTGATGTTTGCATAAACCGACCTGAAAACGAATTTTCGCTGCTGTTACTGTCCGCGAATAGAACGATATCACAACTTGAGAGAATTCATAATAAAACAAATATTTTGCAACATGAATATTATTTTAAGATGTTTTCTAAGCGATTGGTATTAAAATAGAGGTTTAAAACTTGCTTGTTCACTTAAAAAATACATATATTGCAGTGGCGGCACTAAGGGGGGGGGGGCAGAGTGGGCACGTGCCCAACCTAAAAAGTCTTATGTCCACCCAAGTGCCCACCCACTACCAACATACAAATAATTTTTCTACATATAAAATTTGTGAATAAAGTTTTATTTTTAATTTTGAACATTATTTGTAATTCATTTCTCGCAATTTTATTTTGACAGCTGTCACTTACTTTCACCACACATGTAAATAGTAAGTACATCGAATTTCACACTGCAATGTTTCGCATTAATTTTTGAGAGATGACGGATCACTAATTATTTGGGGACGATATTTATCCACGTTTGAATTCATTTTTGATATTATTTACCGTCGCATGTGACACATCCAAAGCTGTACAAACTATCTAAAATCTAATAATATTCAGAAATAAGTGCATAAGAAATAAAGAACTAAGATCTGTCATGTGAAAACGAATCTCAAAATATAATACTTACATCTTCTACAGACAAGATTAGAATAATTAGGGGAACATTTATGCGTTTGTCTTCCTCAAAGTATGCAGAAACATTCAAATTAATTTCTTTTCACCGTTTCGATAAAATATCTTCCGAAACATCAAATTCACCCATTCCATCATCTCCAACGATATAAAACGTTGATGTTGTAAAAGTAAATAAATGTTGATAATAAACAAAATAATTAAACAACATCCTTAGCAAGCATTATTGTAATCCAAATTATTATAAATGAAAACTTCACATACTCTAGTGAGATATAAAATCTTGTATGCACCACGAGCGTTACTAGACAACAATGCCTATCGGACGGCATCTATCTATCACCATCGTAACATGGTACATAAAATACTATAATGTGTAATGCGTAATGCATAAAAGTATGGAGTTTGCAAACTTTTGTTGCCATGCATTGTTTATGCATAATGCGTTAATATTAAAACTAGCTGTGAATGGCGTTGCCTTAATATATCAAACTTCATTACGCATTATCTATTAGCACTATTTATTAACGTTGACATTAAAAGTAGCTGCGAATGAGGCTAAAATAAGGAAAAAAAATATATATTTAAAGGTATTTAACTCGAATAAGAAAAACTATTTAAATATTCAAATAAAGTACTATTTTTGATACGACGATCGATTAGAAAATATGTTGTTAGTTCAAAAAAAGCAGATTGAATGTGATATTACTAACATACATTCACACAGACGTCGTTTTCAAAATATTAAAATCGGTTTTGTAGAGACCTCGAAACGTATTTTTTTTTTATCAAAATCTTTATATGGCACTTTTAGCATGACGTATGATCCCCTACGCCTCTATTTCCCACGGCAGCGTAAGGTAAAAAATTAATCTCAAACCTCAGATCCATAAATATTTAAGCTTGCTTCAAAAACACATCCATAAAACTGCATATCCATCCGCTACATTTCGGCTTTCCACCTTGCTGAATATTTAACTCTGCACTTAAGTGATCAACCCAGATCTGAGTTTCCCTACTCCCACTCAGCGTTTACGTTTGTCGGAAGCCGCATCAGTTTCAGTTTTATTTCCGTGAGATCCTACTGGCCTGGTTTACATCCGTACTCGGGTATGACAATCGAGCGAGGGTGATGAGAAACACTCCCCTCGCCACAATCTGCAGTTACGCCACTGGGTGCCATTGAACATTTGACAACTAGGGCAGGAAGGAGAGGAAACTTATTTTGTCTACTGCTGCTTTGCACGCAGATAAAGCATATTCGTGGAAGAGAAAGTAACTGATATTTTACTCCGTTTAAATTTTTTATCATATTTTTTTGTAGGATCGATAAAAAAGTTGGGTTTTCGAACGCAATTTAGTTACAGCAGTGAATAATTGCAGACCAAAACTAACGGTCTTCAAAGTAGGTACTTTTCAGACCACTGTATTGATTTTCCAGGTACCTACATCATAATTTTGACTTTCATAGATTGATGACAAATTTCGATTAATCCTTTTTACCTCCCGCTACCCTAGGTAAGGGAGGTATAGGAGATTTTGGTAAATGACCACGTTTTAAGGTCCCTAGAATGTAACATTTTCACGATGATGTCTGTGTGTATGTGTGTGTGGATCCTCCACTCTAACTCAAATACTATCATCCATAAAATTTTGAAACCTTGTATTTCGAACTTTTTCTGTACTGGAAAAAGTCCATTACATTTTGGTGTAAATCGGATAACCGGAAATGGCACTTTACTAGAAGCTCAAAATAGTTTTTCTTCGAAAAATACCTTTAAATGTTATTTTTTCGACAATAATGTTATTATAAAAATTAAAGATTATTAAATTTTCTACAGATTTGCATTAATAATTTTTCTATATATTTTATGGATATATTATAAAACGCTTTACACAAACAAAACTCCTTGGTTGCGCAGTTATTCAAATGTATGTAACTGACAGATAAATGTCACTGTCAATGAACTAATCATTTCGGCACTTGGATTAGATTAGACTAAATTTTAAGAAGTAAACTGCCAAAATTAGAGTAAAATTCACTAATCCAAAAAAAAAAAAACGAATTAGCTTAATATTTTTTGTCAGTCGAGTGGTGGTGGGAGGTATTGTGTTGGCTATACCAGATTTTTATACATATAATGTAATTTTATTATGACCTATGCTTTGATTATTGTAATCAATACTGTCATTGTTGTATTTAATTGAAAGTAGATTAAATACTATTTTAATTACAATAATGGCACTTGGGGAGTATGATAACCTTTAATATTATATTAAAGAAAGTTTTAAAGTCACATTAATTAAAGCGAATAATTAACCTGATTGTGAAAACGAACAAAAATTATTAATTTTACTTACCTGATTTTTATTTATGTATAATCGGTCTAATCTAAAGTTGTTAAGGCTTAGCAACGCTGCTAAAATTTATAACCAATAGAAACAAATATAAAGCCTGTCTTTTTCAAATTTTATTTTGTGTTCGCATGTATTATTGATTATTTGCTATGGCAATGTTGCTAAGACTTAACAACTTTTTTACAGAATTGGGGCGAATCTGTACTATCGAAGTTTTACATAAATTAACCACTACTCACTAAAAATAACTTTATTCACATTGATTACAGGTTGGGATATACGTCAATCCTAACTGCAATGACAATGGGCGCATTAGCAGGCATTTTATTTTGTATAAGTCGTATGGTTTTCATGTGCACCTAGAAACTTTTGGCACAAACGTTGTTATTTTTTAATGAAATAAACTTTTGTAATGTAAATTCCTATCAAATATCTTGTAATAGGTATGTACGTATATTGAATGTCGCGCGTTTCATATGTCAACTAATACAGACACCAAAACTGTCACATGGGTACTTAGGCATTGTATAGCGCCGATCTATTTAAGCGGTCATACGTAAAGGTAATCCAATATATGCCACGGAGAGACAGCAACGTATCCAGCATGGAATAAATTTACATGTATGGTTCTCGTATATCAAGCTCCATTCTGCAAAATAAGAATTATTGCCAGTATTACTCAAGTTTCACTAAAATTGACAATATTTCAAACATGTAACAATACTGGACAGCGGCTAAAATTGTATGATAAGTAAATTTATTTTGCACAATTTATTCAATTTTTAAATGGTGAGGCTATTCACAGGCCATATATTTTAGTAACTAAAAGAAATAGGACCTATATTATTTTGACGATTTTTACTCAAAATGACCTCACAATAATCTGTAAATAGCCGGTGTGTACAAAAGTTGTCAGCGCCGACAGCGGACAAAAATGACAAAATGGTTACTCATTGAAACATAGCAAGGTTTATGTTTTATGACAGAATAATTTTGCAATTTCTATTTTATAAAATATTTGCAATGAATGCGAATAATAGGACGTCAAATATTATGTAGTGCAGTGGGGGATGTAATAATTCTTACAAAATTACCGATTGAAGTGTCAAATTTTATAAATTTCCTAGAAGATTATATGAGGAACAGATGTGTAAGAAAATAACTTTTCAACAGATATCTTCTACAAACATGAAAAATTCTTTTAGGTATACATATTTTCTCATTGTAAAAGATACTTATCTTATGAATAAAATTCCAACAATAGTCGTCTGATTGCAATAATGAATGATATAAAAATGTGTTTCTTAAGTAAATATTTGAACAAAATATAATACAAGAAGAAAAATTGTCTTAAAATTGTATAATACTTGCAGTTGTATGAATTAGAAGTCTATTTTTGACATAATTCGTCTATTTATTATATATTTTGTACATGTAAATTAATGTTAAAGGTAGAAATTCACATGGTTCGTATTTTTCGTGTATTTTCTTTTCCGAGCTAGTGCAACTGATTCCAATTAGAGCCTGGTATACTTTCAATGAAGAATCTTCTTCATTTATTGCGAATATAAAATAAAGATGCTCATATCATACACTGATATCGTGATATGTAGAAATTTTCTTCTTTCGAATCATTCAAGTTTTCCAACTTTTTAATCTCAATTTCCATGTTTTGTGCATCTTGTAACATTTAACTAAAATTATAAATTATAATATAAATTTAAATATGATAAATTGGTTTACAGAAATCACACATATTATGAGAAAAATTATATTTTCTGCCACAGTACCCTCGCTGGTATGTTGACTTTTTTGATTGTCACATCACATGTATAGTATTTTAAATATTTTCTTATTCATTGCAATATACTATGATGTATAATATTCACACACAATAACAACAACTCAAAATAAGATTGTAAATTGTATCACTTTCTCGAAATGTCAAAATTGATTCGGTAATAAAAAATGCCAATGTAGCCGTTAGAGGCGCTGACGCTCAAAATGTGCACATCGCCTATATTCGTCAAGAACGCGGAATAATTGTGTCAATGGTAAAATAAGTAATGGATTTCGTGGTGGAGATTGGCAGAAATTATATTAATAACCCATGTAGTTGTTAATTTTATATAAAGTGCCAATATTTCATTACTGGTTTGTAACTTCATCAGGAAATACTAAAACGTACATTTGTATTGTATAACTTGTGTGTTACATGTTGAAAATTGTAATACTTACAAATATGTTTAACTATTAGCTTAAATTGGAAAAATAACAGTCGTAGAAACATGTATCTTCTTTAAATTTTATTATAAATAAATGTTAATAAATTTGGAATAGTTTTGTACATCATGGGCGGATCTAGGAAATGTCCAAGGAGGGGGCGAATTAAGAAACTTTAACTTCGTTCGAATTAAAAGAGATAATATGAAAATATGACAATTTTATAAAATAGAAGCAATATTTCATTAATTTAAGCTTAAAGTACAGAATAAAGACTTTATAAGTTTTCAAAAGAAGGTACAGAAATACAAAATTGAGTAATCGATTTTTCATTTATTTCAGCAATGAAATATGGTATGTTGACAACAAAAATATAATATGTAAATATACTGCGTAACAAAGGATAAATTAATACATACAAATCAATTAAATTATAAAATCAATTCTTTTTTTTTTTTGAAGTAGCAGAACTATTAATTGCATTTTCAATGTTTATATCTATGTCTTGATGCACATGCATAAGTGCTAGTCCTAATAACCTGTCTTCTGTCATCCTATTTCGCAGCCATGTCTTCAGCCTTCTAAGAGCGAAAAAGCTACGTTCTGCACTGGCTACGCTAATAGGCAACTTTAATAATATTTCAAGTAGTGTATGGCAATTTGGATACACATCAAAGTCAATAGAGGAATAAATTTCTACAGCATTTTTTAAATTGATTTCTTTTGAAGGAGTTTGAATTAAACGTAGGCATTTAGCGCGCCACATAGTTAATTCAGTATCAAATATTTCCAGTGTATTAACGTTTTGTATATTTAATAAAATAATTTTGTATTTTTGCCACAATATTTTGGTAGATGTTTGCAAGTCTTCTGTACTCATTGTTGTTAAATTATGGGGAAGTAAAACACTTAAATGAAATGCATTGAGAGTATCTTTAGAAAAAGGAGTTCTCAAATCGATTATCATAAAATCTAACATAGGAATAAAAATACTTTTTCTGTAGAATTCTTCTGTACTACATGATGTATAATTATCTGGATGAATTTGTTTTTTAGTTACTCGTGGCAAAACAATAACGATGTTTGCGTTTTTGATTGGACATTTTATAATGAAGTATACTGAAATGCAATCAAATAAAAATTAAATTAAATTGATTTTTATACCTTACAATTGTCTAAGAAAAAGTATATTTAGTTAAAATAAGCTATACGAAGTATTCAAATATTTTATTATGTACACCGTATGTAACCTAATAGTACATTACGCATTAATAAAACTGCGACCGGCGTACTGACGACTGGCGAGTATATTCCACGATACGGGGTGCCCATAGGGATGTTGCGATACTACCGATACCAGTAAAGTATCGATACTTTCTTTGCAATACCAAGTATTTTAGTACTCGATACTTTGTTTCGATATTTTTACTTGTATCGGTATTTGTATGAAGGTATCGGTATCGGTGGAAGCAGAACACTACTAAATTTACAAATGCAGTAATACAGATAACAGTGACATCTGATTTTTGACAGTTGATATTTTATACTCGGTCGTTAAAGTTGCTCGCTAGGCCCGAGTCTCGGGTCGGGGTTTGGGCGTATTGCGGAAACACGTCCAATCTTGCAAAACACTTAAGACAACATCCAAATACGAATGTGTCATCTTCTAAGGATCAACAAAAAAATATGTAAGTATATTTTTAATCGTACGTAATTAATATATAAGTATTGCCGTTTTATCGCTCTCCTGTTGTAGCAAATCACGCTCACAACAAAAGCCCGATTTGCCCGATGGTAATATTTCTGGTTCTACTTCTACATCTGGATTTATATGTGCAAGTGCAAGTGATTCATCCAATATTACAGAAATCTCAGCAGAATCTAGCTCTAGCGAACTAATGCTTATTGCTACCCCCAGCCCCAGGTGCCAGGAAAGGAATAGGCTATTGGGGGAAAAAATGGAAAAGATGCTATTTTTAGGAGAATGTAAAGAGGGAGATTGGTTTTAATAAATTATTTACTGCGTTTCTGTAATTATTTGTACCTTTACACCTATGCATTTAGCATTTAGGAATTTTTTCGATACCGATACCGATACTTTCTAGTATCGATACTTGTTTCCGATATTTGACGTGGTATCGATACTACACATCGATACCGATTCCGATATAAAGTATCGATACCTATCACCGATACTTTCATCCCTAGGTGCCCAGCATAGTAGTTGTCAACTTGCCCTGAATTATTTCATATCAAGTAACCAAACGACGATATTTACGAGATAATATATTTTTTTAAATTATTATTCTATTAAAATTTACCAACCACCAAGGAGGGGGCGATCGCCCCCATCACCCCCCGCTGGATCCGCCAATGTTATACATTGCACAGTTTAAAAATAAACAATTTAAAAGTTTTGTTAAAAAGTTATAAATTTTGAATCACATGTCGGCCAAAACGTGATAATTTACCATGCGTCACGCCATGGGCACTCATTTCTGCCATGGAGAATACACCTCAGAAGTCGTTTTTATGTCATTTAATTCGAAATAATTTTGCGTTGGTCGGGATAGAAGTCAAATCACCAAATTCGCGATCCTAAATCCTCTTTTTCGTACGAATCAGCAAGAGTTGAATTCGTATCTCGTACACTCAGCGGTTTGGGAAGTTATTTGAGGTTTAGTAGTTATGCACATCTGCCGATGGAAAGGGTGTGAAGTGGCAGCTCGGGGATTGTTAGCTAAACACCCGCGCTGGCCAGAACACCGAGAGACCTATCACTCCCGAGGCCGGCGCCACCATCGCATGAATCATGGCAGATGAGATGCACAGCACTCTAGATGGGGAAAGTCAAGGGTTGATGAGAGATGAAATGTGTTAAAAGTTTGGAAGGCCCTTTCAATAAGAACCTGAGTTTATTAAAGCGGGAAAAACGTTGATGAGGTAGTGAATATTTTGGAAAGATATAATATTCATTACCGAACGTTTAAGGGATTATATAGGCCCGTATTCTCAAATACGTACGTTGGATTCAGAAGAGTAATAAGTCATTTCGCATTTATTTGAGTTTAACAGATTGGTTTTGAATTTACATCAAATTAACAAATACCAGTAGATATAATTATCTGATACTTTTAATACTACAATATTGTATATATGTTTTCTGTCTTCATCATTTTCCTTTAAATTTTTTATATCTTACGAAGGATTTAAGAATAGAAGTTCCGTATTTTTTGTTTATTTGAAATTATGTTTAATAACGTCTAAAATAATTATTAAAGTTTTGGCGCGAAAGTTATGACGTTAGCGTCACTCCGTCATAAGTAGAGAGAACCGACATACGTTACCATTAACAATAGTAATAAATAAATAAATGTTTCAAGAATAAAAATACGCATCCATTACAAATTGTGATCAAAAATCTTTAAAGCTAATAGTAATAAGTAAACCAGATAGTTATATCATTTGATAATATATATTTGTATGATTTACTTACATGAATTGGTATAGGAGTAGTGTTAAATGATAATTTATGAAAAACTATCCTAGTACATATACATAAATAAAAATCTGGTAAGTAAAATTAATAATTTTGCTCGTTTTCATAATCAAGTTAATCGTTTGCTTTAATTAATGTGACTTTAAGACTTTCGTTAATATAATATTGAAGGTTACTCACCAAGTGCCATTATTATAATTAAAATTGTATTTAAACTATTTTCTATTTATAATTAAATACAACAATTACAGTATTGATTACAATAATCAAAGCATAATTCACAATAAAAAGTAATCCAACATTTACATTTTTATTTACTAAATGATTACAACAATGATAAGTATTGAGATTACAATAATTAAAACATAAATTTTAATATAAATTTATTCAATTCATTTGATCTTAATAAAAAAATACTCAGATATATTAAATATGTGTATGTTAGAGTATGTGTAAAGCCAGTCGCGAATTTATGAGCAAAATATGCATGGTCCACTGTATAGTGACATTTTCACAGGGTAACTCGACGACTGTAATGACGCTGACGTCACAACATGGCGATCATTTTACGCTAAAAACTTTAATTACATTATTATTGGTTTAAAAATACAAAATATATAGCATTTTTTATTTCGTTTTCATTTATTTATATTCAAAATTCATATGCGACATGTAATTTCTAAAAAGTCATTGGTATGCTTGCCATTTTTATTTTTTTATATGTCTTTTATGATTTCTTCTTCTATTTTCTATTTCCTTTGTTGAAAAACCGATTCTTTCGTAATATTTTCCTTCTTTTTCGCATAGAAAAGTTATTGAAATATATCGGAAAACTCATGTGATAAATAAATATGTCTGCATTTTTAATTTCACATAGATTGAATATAATTTTGCAGGAATGTAATATTAATGCAATTATTGATAGTATTGAAATATACAATGTATTGTTTCATTGATTTCATATTAATTTCTCGCTTTTAATATTCGACATGTGCAAAACCGTTATTAAAACATACCGCAGTTCCACGAAAGAATCATCGTAGGTCAAGTAGTAATTAGTTTCGAATTTATAACTTATTGCCCTTCGAACAGTCTCAAAATTGTATTGAGCTTAATTATTAACATTTCTGTTTTAAAAAACACTGTCAAAATGTAAATAAATTAGACAGGTTCTATTAGGCGCGATGGCAGGTGCTTTTATGCAAATTTTGTGGGCCCCAATACATAAAACGTCCAATTACCCGACTGTGTTTCACTTGCAATGATATTGTAAGGAAAATAGATATTGAGGTTGACATTTTTAACATAAATTACGTTGCTTTTAAAAATATTTTGAATTCTAATCTACGTACATTTTGATATAAATAGAATAAATCTTATTCATATATATTTTTTCCTTCTATTGTGTATTATTTTTTATTTTTATTATTTTTATTTATGTATATTGTGTTTCACATTTTGTCTTTGTCTACGTCAAACATGTTTTTTGGGTTTTTGCTAATTTGTGTATCTCTGACCCCCTTGTAATTGTGATATTATATCCTGTAAGGAGGTCAATAATAAATAAATAAATAAATAAATAAATAATAATTGATACCGTAAATAAATTAAAATACTCTATTTTGTTCCAGGTATGTCGACTTACATTTCTCACAACGTTAGTGTATCCTCTTTGGTGAGTTATAGATTTAAAATAAATAATACTTTTATACTTGTCAAATGAATAAATAATGATAAAAACGTACTGTAAATTATCCTTTTTTAAAATTTCCGGATACATTTTTTCCAACTATAAATGTAAACAAGCACAAGCTTTGCCTTTAAAAAATCGATACCTATAATTAGCAACTAACTGAAAATAAATTATGCAATATTCAAATGATGCAGTTTCAAACGAGGAAGAATGAAAAAATAATTGCTAATTAAGGATGTAAATGATACAAGGGGAATACAATATTACCACAGGGATTTTAAATACTTGACGATCACATTTCAATGTGACCCAAAGGGTTAAACCCAACAGACAATCATCCCTAACAAAATGTGTTTTTAAACGTTGAAAATTTCCCTGCGTTTATCTGCTATTCTCTTCAACCTTTCATAATACGCCAGGGAAAAGGATTTTGCCAAATATATTTACGTTTAGAGAGTATAACAAATAATATAAAATAATTGAAACTTGCTAAACAGGATTGTAGCGTTTATGCAAGGAACCGCTTTAATTCTATTAAACGCGGTGTGAATACTTGTCAGTTTAAATAAATAGGATTTGAATTAAAAGTTTTCTTTCTGCTTACTAACGTTAACACAGTCACAATATAGGCCAAAGCCAGAGCTGAATTTAAGGATCCAGGACTACAGGACCTCAAGGCAATCAGTTTTGCTGAAATAACTTTACTGAACAATTAAAAAAATATTAAAATTAATATTAAATTAAATTATTAAATTTATTATTAAATTATTAATAACGTATGGTCCTAAAGTTTTGAAAACTCTTTTAGTTTTTAAACTAATTATTACAACAATTATCAGTAAGTACAACAATTAATATTTAATATTTAAATTATTGATAATGGACCATTATCTTCAATGGCCCTTAATCAGGGCCGCTCCGTGGGTGTTAGGCGCTTTTGTACTACGTTACATTTTAGCGCCCTTTCCCCTCATGATATAAAATTTGCAAATTAAAGTTTAAACTATACTTTTTGGTCTTCAAAATTGCTAGATTTATTATATTGATGAAATTTTCCTAGATTCATTCTTGTAATCAATAGATTATAATCAAAATCATTTGTTGTAATCAACAATTTTATAACAGATTTCAAAATTGTATATACATTTGATTCTTTGGAAAATGATAATAGTTATTTAAATATTGGATTCATTGTGGGATTCATTCTTGTAATCAATATGTTATAAACAATATATTCATTGTTGTAATCAACATTTTCATAGTTATTATAACAATATAACAATGCTAGAATAATAACGAACCGATTGATACGATAAGTATTTTACTTACAAATTGAAATATATATTGTTCACTTCTATCGCGTTAATTTGTAAGTTTTATAGTAATTTTGTCTTTACGAATAAGAGCATTTTATAAAAATTTACTATTATTTACTTTACTGTCTTGAAACGTCACCCCTCAAATTCAGGCGCCTTTGTGCGGGGCACAACCTGCCCACCCGCACGGCGCGGCCCTGCCCTTAATTTTCTTCTGACTTGCCCCATCATCCTCTGGACAACATCTGGATCGATTTCTCGACTCTTTTGGTAAATGCGACGTCGTAATTGTTCTTCATTTGCAGCTTCCCGTCCCTTGTCGTACACTTTTCTGTTCAATATTGACCAAAATTCTCTAGTTATTGGCGTAATGGCATGAAGCTAGATCAGGCCAAAACATTAGCTGTATTCTTTTTGAGCCAATTGTATTTCAGCTCAGAACATAACTGAGTTGAGCTAAAATGAGTTGTGATTTTGCAAAAAGAACAAGTTTTATTCCATTTTATCATTTCCTTCTTTACCGATAGCATTTTCTGTAACAGTTGTCAAATTTATTAACATTTTTCTGATCTTTGATACTGTTTATAAACGAAAAAAGGATAATGTTGAAAATATATTACTTGTATGTATATCTGTATATGTGAATATAAAATTTGTTGAATTATATAACCTTAAAATGCAAACTGAGTGTTTCAAATCATTTTGAGTTTTGTAAACTGATAGTGTAGCATGGGAACGGGGGAAGTGAGTTTACTCAGAACAACTCAAATCAGTTGTGTCAGAAAGAACAACGATTTCCTGAGTTTATCTGAAGTAATCTTAGATGAGTTGAGATTTTGTCCAAAAAGAATACAGCTATCATATCATATATATTTAAAATAAGAATTTAAAGTCAAAATAAACCTCACTATGGAAATTGACTTGGTATCGTTTATGTAAATTCGAACGTGTTAAAATCACTGCCATCGAACACAAATAAAATTCGCTATAATATGATCAACAGCAACAAACACACAGCCATACGCATAAGTGCAAGCTTAAAATAGTTTTAGCAGCATTTTACGTAGTGACCAGTAACATCAGATAAAATGCTATTAGCAGGATGGTATGCATAGTTGTACTTTAACTGGTCACTACTAAATAGCCAACTTGCATTATTTTTAACCTGGCAACATTGTAAAATTTGGTTGTTTATTAAGCTGACAGCTGTCAGTTCTACATGTTTTGAGGTAGAATAT
Organism: Harpalus rubripes; assembly: GCA_963082715.1. NCBI lineage: Eukaryota > Metazoa > Arthropoda > Insecta > Coleoptera > Carabidae > Harpalus > Harpalus rubripes. The sequence goes on along the minus strand of OY720457.1, from coordinate 56,534,693 downwards.
CATTTCGTGTGTTATTATAGCGTTCTTGTTATTAGATTTTAGTTTTTAGTTGATTAGACCAGTTATATTAGGTTATATAAATTAAAAAAATAGTGGTTATAAGTGGATATACAGTTATCAAGTGCTGTCATCACATATATCAGGGAGTATGTTTATAAAGGGATTTTTACATTTTAATTTGAATAGTCAGGCATTTTATATATAGAACTAACACAATGTAAAATGGAAGAGCGCTGGTTGAATATACACGAGGAGGTGGAAGAAATAGAAGCAATATAAGAATTTATTAGAATCAATGACGAATTGTACCCTTGTCGTAAGGTTTACTAAAATTTAATAATTGTGAAATAAGTGGCAGATAATAGTTATCAATCCCATATTCAAGATACGTACTAACACCCTTACTGAATCCGGTCACATGCAGAACGGCGTTACAATCCAGCGCACTTCCGAACGAAGAATGTTGTGGGAAGACTGTTTGGAATAATGAAAAATAAATTTTGACGCTTTTTTGATGCACTACATCTTCATATAGAAACGGCAATAATTGCAGTGGCTGTTTTGCATAACATTTGTATTAATGAAAGAATCGAATAACCTGATGAAGAATTCGCAAATGATGAAGATGAAGAAGACGATGGCAACATTCCTGAGAGGCATGCTTTGAAGGCAATATATTGAAAAATATTTTAATTAAAAACAAATATAATGCAAAAAACTAAAGTGTTAACAAATTACTTATAGTTACATGTAGAACAAAGCTTAAGACAAACAAAATGTGAACTAAAATGTGAATAAATTATTCCTTTACATGTACAAATTTATTGATAAATACTAAATAAATTTAAATATTGACACTATATACAACTCTTCCTGTTTTTCCCTTAAAACTGTAACTCTTGCTTCTTGGTATTGTTTCTCATAATTTATTTTTAATTGCTGCATCTCTTCGGCATGCCATAACACCACTACAACTACTTTTTTTATAGCTACTACCGTTGTTTAGAGGTTTCCCTTAAAAGTGTCTTAAACATGCATCAGTTGGTTACTAACACTTAGTTGCCAACTAACAATTTAAATCCTACTAAATGTCACTATACATAAGGTTTTGCTTAGTGACATTTTAAATTGTTTTTAAAATGATCTTAGTGACCACTAACAAATTTATGCATACGGCTGTCAATCGTTTTATAAAACTTTAATGCAGTCTAAATTTCATACATTGTGTATGAGACCCCATTTGAGATTGACCTCTCTGACCCGCTGGCTTTGCGTCTCTCTGGGGAAAGCCCATGTAGGTTAAGTTAGAGCAGGGTTTTGAAAACTTATCTAAAGGCCAGAAGGATTTCGTGAGGGAGGAGTGGGCGCCCACGAGAAACTTTGCTTTTCGGAGTTGAAGGGTAAACCACAACTTGTAATTGAAGGTGTGTTTCGATATCTTCAAGTTTTTACACTGTCTGAATGCTTAATCTTGTCGGCATTTGGAACTTGTTGTTGGAATTAAACATTAGCTTTACACAGAGCAGGATTTAATGGGGGATTCTATAGTGTTTACATTATAAAATAAAAGCAAACTTTGCATGTTATACTCGAATCGGTAGGGTGGCTGGATTGAAAAGTTTGACCAATATGTTTCGCTCTCGTTGCTTATAGGTATTACTTAGCTGTAATAATGTCACAGAGGTTTTACGCCTGGTTGAACCGTTTCGTTTAAATTTTAAGTGTTCCTTAAACTGACTATATCGAATCGAAACAAAACGTCAAATAAGTAGTAAATGGATATTGCTGTCAAGACTTCAATTTGAATTTTTTTACATCTCGCTAAGAGGTATTGAATTAATGCTATCCAGATTTTAGTGAATAAGCACGTTTTAAGGTCCCTAGGATCCGATTATAACATTTTTACGATGGTGTGTGTGTGTGTGTGTGTGTGTGTGTGTGTGTGTGTGTGTGTTTGTGTGTGTGTGTGTGTGTGTGTATGTATGTGTGTGTGTGTGTGTGTGTGTGTGTGTGTGTGTGTGTGTGTGTGTGTGTGTGTGTGTGTGTGTGGATGTGTGTGTGTGTGTGTGTGTGTGTGTGTGTGCGTGCGTGTGTGTGTGTGTGCGTGGATGTGTGTGTGTGGATGTTGGAGCCACGATTTCTCAAATACTATAAGACTAAAGACATTTTTAACTACGGATTCCTCAATCTAACAATAATGGGAAGAGTTGATTAAGTTTTGGACAACCGGAAGTAGTAGTTGCAAGAAAAAAAACATCTAAATATTATTTATCGAAAATTTATGTAAATATTTATATTAAAGAACGTTAAATTATTTATTCGATAAATATAAATTCATTATTATAATTTTTATAGATTTAGAGATAAAGAAATGCAAATAAAATAATTTGATGTAAAAAATCTCAGATCAAACTACTTCAAGCCGAGAAATCCAAATGTTTGTAATTGACGCATAACTGTCACTGTCAAAAATATTTGTATGCCACTGTCAAAAATATTTGTACAACATTATGAAGATTATGACAATTAAAAAAGTCAAAATACCAGCGAAGGTACTGTGGCAGAAATAGTATATTATGTTATTAGGAGTAGAAAGCAGTCTTTTTGTGTTGAACCCAGCTATTGCGGCCGAGGCGCTAGCCGAGGCCTGGCAAGCTGGGTAAAACACAAAAAGGGCGTTCTACTCCGAATGACATATACTATTTTTTCTTCAAGTGTTTCAACTAATTTTTTGACATTTTTTTGGAATTTTTTTATTTGTAAAATTTTAGTCAAAGCTGGCTGTGTACATTACAAAACACAAACGATTCAACTGTCAAATAACAATTTTCAATATGATCTGTGTTGCTGTGGCTACTGCCGCCGCCAGCGGTGAACTAAGAAACTAACATTTTTTTACTAGTACAACAATAACAACATTTTTGTACTAGTAAGACAATGAATATCTTCTACAGCGTGTGTACAGTAGCATAATATGCATATTATAATACGCGTGAAGAAAAATATAATTTTTCTCATAATATGTATGATTTCTATATACCATTTTATCATATTTAAATTTATATTATAATTTATAATATTAGTTGAATGTTACAAGATGCATAATACATAGAAATTGAGATTAAAAAGTTGTAAAACTTGAATGATTGGAAAGAAGAATATTTCTTCATATCACGTTATCAGTGTATGATGTTAGCATCTTTTTTTTATATTCGCAATAAATGAAGAAGATTCTTCATTGAAAATATACCAGACTCTAAGTGGAATCAGTTGCACTAGCTCGGAAAAGAAAATACACGACAAATACGAATCATGTGAATTTCTACCTTTAACATTAACATTACATGTTCAAAATCTATAATGAATAGACGAATTATGTCAAAAATAATCTTCTATTTCATACAACTGCAAGTATTATACAATTTTATGACAATTTTCTTCTTGTATTATATTTTGTTCAAATATTAACTTAAAAAACACATTTTTATATAATTCATTATTGCAATCAGACGACTATTGCTAGAATTTTATTCGTACGATAAGCGTCTTTTACAATGAGAAAATATGTATACCTAAAATAATTTTTCATGTTAGTAGAAGAAAAAGTTATTTTCTAAAACATCTGTTTCTTATATAATCTTCTAGGAAATTTATAAAATTTGATAGTTCAATCGGTAATTTTGTAAGAATTATTACATCCTCCAATGCATCACATAATATTTGACATCCTATCATGCGCATTTATTGCAAATATTTTATAAAATAGAAATTGCAAAATTATTCTGACATAAAACATAACTTAGCTATGTTTCAATGAGTAGGTAACCATTCTGTCATTTTTGTCCACTGTCGGCGCTGACTACTTTTGTGCACACCGCCTATATGCATTAAATTTTGCCGCACTTTGTACAAAATATGAAAAATTTACCCCTAAACGCAGTAATGGGTGTATTCTAAAGGCATTCCGTTAATTATAAACGGACCGTTAAAATTAAGATATCCGTTAACTAGATTTTGCTATTCTAAAGACACTATCCGTTAATAATATAAACGGAGATTCGTTTATGTTATCCGTTTATAAATAAAATTTAAACGGAGAATGATTCATAGCCGTTAATTGTAAACGGACGACATTTAATACATAAATATTCATAAATTTCTAAATTTTAAGGAGAGAATGGCGTTATCATCCTTTACTATTTGCTTCGACCCTTGGATTCATAAAATGTAATTGAAAGGAAAGAACAAATAAATAATTTTTATAACAAAATAATTCTCGTACATAACCTATAAAAAATCGGTTCGATGAAAGATTTTAACAATACAAAAATTATCCATTTCTCGTTCTCAAAAAAATTAAAAATGCTTTCTCTAATGAAACGAGCACATATTTTACTCTACATTGCAAATCTTGTACTAATGTTTTAAAAATATTCGAGTATTTTCAGGACTGCATTTAATCTTCAGGGGCCCAAGACACAAATGTTCTATTGGTGCCTTTATTTATAATTATTGATTACAACAAAGGATATTTTTATCGCAACAAAGAATATTTTGATTACAATGGATATTTTGATTATATTCGAATAATACTGATTAGATGAATGAATCTAATGAAGAAAATTTCATTAATATTTGCGAAGAATTAAGAATCAAGCTCATTACGTGTGTTTTATAATTTGTGTAGTTTTTAAAGTGCACGCGCCTATATTTAATTGTGACCCCGCGTATGTTCATTTTCTCGATACTGTAGATTAGCTTGGTGGGGACCTTCTTCATTATTACTTTAGCTGCGCTTAAGAAGTAACGAATTATGGTTTTATAGATTTTTTTTATTTTATGCCTATTTTTTCAATAATATATAATAATATCAAAAGGTTATGAAACTGACAATTTTGACATGTATTAAAACAAAGTATTCACCTACCAACATTCCAAAGATTATTTTGAAGAATATATTCATAAATAAATAAATAAATAAATAAATATATCATCACGGCATATTACCCATTGCTGGGTGTGCCAATCTGCTTTGTACGCAGATATCGGTAATAATGATGACATATTTGTACCGTGTGGGCGTTTACCAGGCGTCACCTCACGGGCACTCATTGCTGGCGTGGAGAGTGCACCACAGGGGTCAATTTTGTGCCATTTAAAATGGGAAATATTTGGCGTCGGTCGGGATCGAACCCGGTTCCCCAGATTCGCGACCTGACACTCAGGCACGCAGCCACGAGATCCGTTTATTATATATTCATTATTGTGATTATTTATGGATTTAAATTTATTACTAAATAGTATCTCTAAATTTATGTATCGCAAATATCTGTTTAGATCTTAATATATTTTGTTATTATCAAAATATAAATATGTTGACATTTACAATTTGACAACACTGCCCTGCGGTAGCAAACGGATCCGTTTATTATATTAATTTTAACGGATCCGTTGAAATGTCATATTGTGAATAGAATTTTTAGCGGAATCCGTTAATAAGAAATATTTTAACGGAATCAGTTTATATAATATATTTTAACGGATTGTGTTTAGAATACACCCATAAAGATGTTAACAATACAGACATACAACTTCAATAGAGATTTTTCTTGAAGGAGTTCAAAGCACTAAAATTTTGTGAAAAATGTCCCAATTGAAACGCCGGCTGCTATCAGATAATTAACAGAATTTAAAACTCGCTTCATCCATCAAAACGGTGACAGGCGTGACAATTAAGTACCGTTTTTAAAGTAGTTTTTCTTTAAGCTGATGATCGTGAACTTCAGTTTGATAAATTTAATTTCCAGTCTAATGAAAGGCAGGCGAGAAATCGTTCTGAATTTATGTGCATATTGATTTTGTCTTCGCGGCCCGCTTTTACTACGAAATCAGTATTTCCGGAATACTATTAACGCTGAATCTAAAATTTCAATAATTGATCTTCTCAGTTTTATGCTCTATTATTACTCCGCTCTTTCTTTAACGATTCTGCAATCTTCTAGGAAATAAATAGTATTTAATTTTTGTCTCTAGAAAAGTGAACATTTTACCTATAGTTTTATTAATTTTTCTCCAAAAATATAATAACTTAATTATTTTTCAATTAATACCTAATATAAGTTTAATTATATTATTTACATTTCTATTATTATTCGTGTCCAAAATATATAAATAATTAATACACAATAAAAATACAGGCTGTCTCACAACTCGCACCCCAGAGCGAATGAGGAAACACGAGACTGCAATCGGATGTGTAATTTCGAAGAAAAAAATCTAGCTTAAAAGATATTCGAGAAAAGACGTCTTGAAATTGACCAATCAGAGACCTACACCTTTAACGTGTGTTTGCCGTAATTTTACGTTACTAGGGTTTTATACAAATCAAATCTTCTTTAAAATGTGTGGGCGAATGTAGTTTTCGAAAAATGTCAGTGTCAAATTAAATTTGACAAGGTCAATAAAAAAGGCAAATTCTTACCATGTATTCAGCCGCTGATTACTTAGAAATGATTATAATATTTTCGTTTAACACATTTTACACAGCTGCTACAACACGTTGCACTGTACGATATAAATGATGATCTCGGATGACACCTTCGCTAACCTAAATTTGTTGACAGTGAAAAGTCAACTCTAAAGTGTCAAAATTACAGTAAGTCAAACAAATTTTGTAACTCACTAGTAGTATTTTTAAAACCTAGCAACCAGTTTTATTTTGTAATAATATCATCACACCTCAAGATATTCTTCCGGGATTGGTGGATTAAAAAGTCTTGTAACTCCGTTATACAAGCAGCCGCAAATTATTTTCTTCTATTTGTTGGGAATCTATTGTCGTCGGCAAGTATCAGTTTCGTCTGGGGCGCGAGTTGTGAGACACCCTGTATAAAACATTACAACAAATATTTCTCACTCCCTAGATACTGAAGTGAGCGATTTTCGGTAGCGAAATACCGTATCCGGACTACATGGAGTGAGTTAGCTGCGCTTGTTGTTATAACCATATAAATAGTCAAATTTGTAAATTATGGAAATAGGCCTTATGCATCGCCCGGCATTAACTAGGACGGAGAGGATGCATCTTCTCCGAAGATTCTCTTCTTCATGCCAGAGGAAAAACCGTCCGCAAAAACTGTCAGAGAAGTGGTCTATCTAAATAGTATTCATCCAAAAAATTGCACAGTTTATAGCAGCTGATGTTGCCTTAGCCAGATCTTCTCTCGTGCATTCTTTTTCTAAGTTGGCGCACGTGAGCAGGTGGACCATTGTTTGTTCTTGGCCACAATGACATAAAGTGAATTCTGCTTGATATCCCCAGTTGAACATGTTTACTGTACATTTTCCTACTTGACTTCGTAGGCGATTTAATGATTTCCAAATGGGCCATTTCTGATCATTATCTGGTGGTAGTTTCTCTTTCTCATCTGGAAGGCTACCCATTGCTTTATCTTCTGGCTTTAAGCGTCTTGTTGCAGTCTTGGTCTCCGTCATTGGATGCACTGAAGAGAGGAAACTGTGTCTAGATTTTAGACGTGACCGAGGTGGTTTTTGGCCGAACATTGGGTATCGAGGATCATGTAACTGTTTGGAGTACTCTACCATACTGGCCGTTGATCGTCTAACTTTAGGTACTCCACCTAAAGTTAGACGATCAACGGCCAGTATGGTAGAGCAGCTAAGCAGGAACAATTGGCCACTAAAATATTATTATGGTGGTATTATAATTATAAATTTGAAAATGTATTTTTCTAGTTAGAAATTCATCTTGGAATAAAAGCAAACTCTTTTTTATTAATATTTGCGGTAAGATTGTTACAGATTACTCTACATCCCAAGACATTTAATAAAACCGAGTATGCGACCTCAGCTAACAAATGAAAGACATATTTGAATAAGTTTTTTCTCATTTTTCAACTCAAGACAAATATTTAATTTAGGTATATTACAGAAATGTTATACATATGGTCAAGTAAATGCTATTAACTTTTTTGTAATGTTTGCCTAGAGTCTAGACTCACTAAAAATAAGAGTTCATATTAGTTAGTGAAAAGGGTCCTGATGTTTTTGTGTCTTAATGGCGATTTGTGCTTACGGGAGGAAAGGTAATGTGTTTTTTGAGATGTTTCCCAAGAGTAATGGAAGAAAATGAAAGTGAATTTTGCTGGTGATGTTGTGTGAGAAAAATTGTAATGCGGTTCTTCACCTTTCGAGGTTAAAACACTTTTAATGGACGCCAACTTGTAAAATTGTATTACTCAAGTTTTTGACAGCTTGAATTTTTCAACCTTTTGAAAGATTAATAGATGGATATTATAATAATAGTCGTTTTTCAGTTCTGATGTACTGCTGTACTATAATTTTACTTGTATTCTTATAAAATTATCAAAAGTTTAGTTTACAAACGCCAAATTTCAACTTTACTAATTTTTCGAAAAAACCATGAATGAAATCTTCTTCTTACGTAAATTCAACTACAAATTATATTCCCCATGTCCAATGGTGGACATAATATTGTGTATCTATAATACTAGTCTATGTGAACTTTTATTACCTCCCGTTACCCTTGGTAAGGGAGGTATAGGGATCGTGCTAAAAATTGCATATCGAGATTTTGGTAAATGACCAGGGGCCCGATTCTTGACATTTTTCGCATACGTAAGTGAGAGAGATGCGCATGCGAACTGCATATTGGTAGTCTTGAAACGAAATCGTGTGGTCGTAGGCGAATATTCCGTGCGCAATTACATCGCATGGGTATGAATAACTTGAAAGTATCATTCGCACACGAAACTGTGTCTGTCACTGTTACTTGTGTTTGGTGTATCAGTACTTAGATGATATAAATCAAATTATGTTTTTATATAATTCCGAGTACGTTTTATGATCTTATAATTACGCCAATTACAAATCTAGAATCTCCGTATACTAGAGTATCGTTATAATATTCTACAAATGTGTACTCGTGCATTCATAGAACGATGCCATGAATTGATAGAAAGGCAATTTTAGGTGCCTCGTAACGAGCCTTGCATTCCAAATCTGAAATGGTTAGCAAAATTAGAGTATTATTATTACATAACACTTGCATATTAATATTGCCATATTATATACGTACATACTATAAACTAAGAAAAATACTTCCTACCATATCAAATATATTATGTATATATAATAAATTTTGAATATTAAAATTACAACACTTATGGCTTATGAAAGCATCGTTGACAGCTACGGCTGACAGCTTTGGTTGACAGGTTGACAGTGACTGTTAAAAAACAATTATATGATGAAGCATTCACGTGGTACAAATGTTTCGTTTAGATTGGCTGCTACAAACTACGTTCGCTTGCTTTCGAGAATCGTATGCGTAGGCTTCGGCCGAGTTTCGTTTGGTATTCAAGAATATCACTCATACGTACAGTACTGTTCGTGCACGAAACTAACCACACGAATTTTGTCGCGTGCGGAAAATTTCACATGATTTCAAGAATCGGGCCCCAGGTTTTAAGGTCCCTAGAATCCAATTTTAACATTTTCACGATGATATCTGTGTGTATGTGTGGATCCTCCATTCTAACTCAAATACTATCATTCAGAAAACTTTGTATTTCGAACTTTTTCTGTAATGGAAAGAGCCCATTAGATTTTGGTGAAAATCGGATAACCGGAAATGGCAATTTACTAGAAGCTCAAAATAGTTTTTCTTCAAAAAATACCTTTAGATGTTATTTTTTCGAGGTTAATGCATTATATATTATTATAAATTAAAGATTATTATATTTTCTATAGATTTGCATTAATACTTTTTCTATACAGAGAATTTATTTTAAAATGCAACATATGATTCATCACTTCCATGGTTACAAACGACTGTCAAAAAATGGCAGCAATATAATATTTGTCCATTTTAAAATGCAACATTATAAATAGTACTGCAACACAGGTGATACCTCCAGAACACATCCCAAATAGTTTCAATTCTTTCTACGACCGACTAGGATATTGCCTCAGTGTAAATGGAGGTATTTTGGAACTATTATTTCGTTAAAATTATGAATTTTTGTAAGATAAAGTTTGTAAAGATGTGATATATTAAAGATTTGATTTTTTGTTAATCGTATATAGGCTAATTTATTGGAAATTATTATTGATAATATATAACTACAAATTTTGTATGTTGCATTTTAAAATGGACAAAAATTACATTGCTGTCATTTTTTGACAGAGATAGTGCGTAACCATGGAAGTGATAGACCATATGTTGCATGTTAAAATAAATTCCCTGTATATTTTATGGATAAATTTATAAAATTATCTATAATTTAAATCCCTGAGCCTATGCTTTAAACAAACAAAACGCAGTTATTCAAATGCATGTAACTGTCAGACACGTGTTACTATCAAAGAACTAATCACTTCAAAATAATATTAGTAACGTTTTAAAAAAGAAAAAGTAAATAGAAAAATAGAAAAGGAATTCAATACAGTTTCCAGCATAAGTAAATATGTAGGCAGTATTTAGATTAATAAAAATTATCGATTCATGTTCAAGCTAATCCTCATTTTTGGATTAGTGAATTCTATTCTATCCCGGTAATTAAAATTTAACCTTCATTTTATTAAAACTCCGGTGGCCCAATGGTTAGAGCAACGCTTCATGTCATAAGTTCCATCGAGGCCCTGGGTTCGAATCCCACTAAGGCATAAATTGGGATTTAATCCTGTTGAATGGTTTAAAGAAAGGTAGTTACTTGGAATAGATTAGATTATATTTTAAGAAATAAATTGTCAAAATTAGAGTAAAATTCGCTAATCCAAAAATAAGGATTAACTTTATCTTTTTTTTTTGACTCGGGCTGTAAATGGCGGGAGGTATTGTGTTGGCCACATCAGATTTTATATTTTGCTTTCTTGTTAGTACATGTTTGTTAACATCTATCTGATGTACACAGTTTTCACTTATACTCTGTGCCATTTAAGCCATTCAGTAGATGGAGCTAGCAACAGCGTAAACTTGAAGTAGCCTTTATTATAGTTCGTCTAGGGATCATTTTCCGAAGACTCGTTATCGTTTTATTACGGCAGTAGAATAGAGGGTCCCAATAGCCTGGCATGTGCCAGGGCTGTAATGAAAAATTTGAGTAGGGGTTTGAAATATTTCATTTCACACATTTTACTTTCCAAAATAGTAAAAAAAAATTGTTTAATATTTAATTGTTTTAAAAAATATATTGTATAATCAGATTTCCGTGACCACCCAGGAGGTACTGATTGCGGACCGTTAATCTTTGTTCATAGTGGCGATTTCCCCAAGAGGCCTATAACCACATGTCATTTAAAAAAATATATGAATATTTATTCGGACATAGTGCACTCGTCCTCGTCTTCAGAATTGTTATCGGACATATCTGAATCCCTTAAAGATATAATTAATGGATTCACGTCTTTGTACACTAGTTAGGAGGTACAAATGACAAGTGAAAATAATTAAACTCACCACCTATTTATATACCTACATAGCCACAAATAACGGTTTTATAATCCTTTGGAGACAAGTTCACAGACCTTATAATAAGCTATAAGAAAATTAGGGAAATTCTAAGTTCAATAGATTAACGCATTAAAATCTGGAAAGTGCAGTCTTGGTCTACAGTCGAATACTGGGCGTAAAATATATATCAGCATTGCAAATTCTGAACTGGTCGACTGTACGGAACGAAATATTTTAGCATTGCGGTTTTAGCTATTGTGCACCCATAATAAAACGATAACGAGTCTTCGGAAAATGATCCCTAGACGAACTATACATTGGGTAAACTTGTCTCTTGTCACCAATTTCAGCCAATCAGAGAGGTAAAAACTATTCCCTATGCTCTGCAATACTGATTGGCTTAAGTGGAACAAGGTATATTTTTTTAAATAATTATTAAAAATTTATAGGGCGCTCAATTTAAATTTGCATCGGGTCGGAAGATACCTTAGAGCCGACTCTGAAGATAAGCCCAACCAGCAGGCCATGACGATAAATTTAGTAAATTCATTGCTTGAAAAAGAATGCTTTATTAATGATACAATGTAGCTTGGCATAAACACTCGTACAGCATCCTTGATGACGATAATAAGCTTTCAGAGTATGAAGAGTCTTAGAGTGGCATCTTGTCAGCTTGTAATATCAGGACAAGATGTTTGCTTATTAAGTGTAATGCGTCCACCGTAAACACGATTTCAGATCTAGGGCAGTGCGGGTGCGGGTGATGCTGTATCCAATTTGCATGCCAAAATCGGCTTACCTGCTAGAGGTCGTGCGACTTAGCGGTGTCCGAGAATTTAAGAACAAGTGGAATTATAAGGACGGCTCGATATTAATGCCAAGTTTAAAAGCACGCTATCCCTGCTTGCATAAATCATGCTCTTTATGTCTTCTCCAAGAGATAACGGTAACGCGTTTTGCTTTTCGTGTTTTGCATGTAGCTAGAGGTATTACCGGATATACGGCAGTGATGGTGCTTCATTTGCTCTCTTTTCTTCAAAAAATATTTTTTCTATGTTGTCCCAGCCGCGGTAAACATAGCTCGTCTCTTCCACATAAGGGTATAGGAGTTTTAAAATTAATTCACCACGGCGCTAGTATTTTTACCTTCTGCCATCTTTAGGTAAGGAATGTATTGTCTTTGGTCAAAAAATTTGATGGTGAGTTTTTAATGAATAAGCACGTTTTAGGGTCCCTGTGTATGAGACAATTACTGAGTTTACATGCAGTTTTCAATCAGTTTTCAAAACGTTTTTAGTTTTGAAAACGCCATGTAAACAGTGTCAAAACGGTTTTGAGTTATCTCAAACCAAAACTAAAATTCACGGGTTTGACTTGGAAACTAGTTTCAAAACTACTCATGTAAACTCTTAAAATTCAGTTTCGATATTGCGCATGCATACATAGCATAAAGTTTCTGTCACTTTGTGTTACTTGGTGTTACTAACCTAGAAATGAACTGACCGTTGTTTAGTTTTAGTGCGTCGTAGTACAAAGTAGAAAAATAATTGGAAGCAAAACGAGGAATTTGGGGTGAAGAGGATCTGTCACATCAGCCAAATGCGCAAGCGTCGAAACTGTTTTCAAATCAATCTGTAAACCTGTTTTGAAAATTGCATGTAAACAGTTTCGCGTAATTTTGACTGAAAACTGAAACCATTTTCAAATCTGCATGTAAACGTAGTAAATAATATCACCTTCGATAATTACAAACCTACTATTTCAAATTTTTTAATTCTTTGGTATTATTCTTGTGTACGTCCATATGAAGACGACTAATTTTGGTTATAATTGGTCAACCGAATTTCTTAACAGTTTTTGTCGAAAGAACGCAGTTAAATATCATTGTTTGACATTTTACGTTATTATAAATATTAAAGAATGTTTTATTCGAGGTAATAAAATCTGCTGTGGCTAACACAATACCTCCGGCCATTTAATTTTTATTAATTTAAATATACATGCTTACATATTTACTTATATTGGCACCAAAACTAATAAAATTACCCTTTACCCTTAAAATTAATTTTAATAAAAACTAAATACGTATTTCGAGAACTAAGTTCTTATCATCAGTAGTACAACAAGGGGAAGTTAAACAGAGTAGTAAAGATTACTCAACATGTCAACCATGCCATATAACTATAGTTTTATTTACTATATCTTTTTAAAACGTTACTGTTATTAATTTGAAATTAGCTCCTCGACAGTGCCATTTATCTGTCAGTTACACATATTTGAGATATGAACTGTGTAACCAAGGAGTTGTGTTTATTTAAAGCGTAGGCTTCGGGATTTAAATTATAGGTAATTTTATAAATGCATCCTTAAAGTATATAGAAAATTCAAGGTTTCAAAATTATCCTAATAGGTAATAGTATTTGAGTTAGAGCGGAAGATCCACACATCCACACAAACATCATCGTGAAAATGTGAAAATTAAAATTGGATTCTAGGGACCTTAAAACGTGGTCATTTACCAAAATCTCGATATCCGATTTTTAGCACGATCCCTATACCTCCCTTACCAAGGGTAGCGAGAGGTAAAAATTATAAAGAAATTAATTTTCATAAATCATGCAACCTATGCTGCTACAAGCTCACCATGTAAAGAGTAAATATTATCAATTGATGAATGTCACTGTCAAGTACAGTTTGCATAGTTTGTATAATAATTTTATTGGAAATATCGTATATTACTCGTACATAAATTTGTCAATAAACTTTCTGTATGAAACTTGTACAAAATATATAAAATTGATGGAAGGTAATGTATTTTTCAGATCAAATTGTAAAAAATAAAATTTAGTTATGGTATTAGCAATCTGTGATGCAGATTTTGTTTACATTTTGAAAGTTACAGAAGCGGACGTCACGAGAAATTTGATCTAAATTCACCACCCTTCTTCAGTCTTATTATCGTTTGTAGTAACCATAGAAGAAGTTTGCATCTTTTTCTTATCATTACATCATTGTATATGTTTCTATTTATTTTATTAGTTTTAGAAAAGCTTCATTAGTTACATAATTTGGCCTAATTTGTTTACATAATCTGCAAATCTAGTTAGTTTTTGTTATTTTTACATTATTTAATTGTATTATTTACTTTGTTACATTTTGTTTTTATAAACTTTTTGCATCGTTATTAGGGTTGTTTGTTTCGTTACTTTGTTGATTACGGGTTTGCTGCGTCATATACATCAGTATTCGTTTTCCCAGTAGTTAATACCAGTAGACATACATCCTATTATTAGATTAGATCATTTCTAACGGAAATCTGTGTTGCGCTATTTCGTACTTCACTGTACCTGTATTTCCAATAATGGAGTAAATTTAAAAATCGTGTCCAAATATCTGATTGCAGAAAAATAATCCCTGTGGTGCATTGTCCACGGTAACTTAATAAGCGCACTAGGAGTATATGGTACAGTTATGTCGTGTTAATTTGCATAATAAAACCAGATTGGTTATATTTTAACTAATCAAATTAATAATTATTTCGAAATGAGGTATAACGTATGGTTCTAAAGTTTTGAGAAATTTTTTAGATACTGTTAACTTGGTCGACTATTGGTCGAGTTTGAGGTACATTGGGAGGATTGTCCAATTTCGGAACAAAGTCTACGTTGTTTTCGCTATACAAGTCTCTAGTTATTCTGGCGTAATGGCATGACGCTAGATCAGGCTAAAATACTATATCATCATTGGCGTGATCTGTATTTAAAAATTTAAGCAATTTAGAGAGGCATCTTTGAATATAAAGTTGTGCAGTTAAGGCTTCTCCTCGAACACGACCCATGTACGGCTGCGAGATATATCCGGCTTCAGAAATGGCACACCATACTAAAATTTTATCATCAAATTTAGATTTACCTTTGAACTAGACATTGTCTGGTGTGTTTTCCATGTCATTAGTATAAAAACCATCGCTTCCTTTCATCTCTGAATGGGACTGAGTAAAATATTTCTCGTCATCCATTACAATAAGTTTATTGAGAAAATAAATGCGCCTTAACGCACAGCAACATCTAGGGATTCTTTCTAATTGGGCCACCGTATATTTTGGTGTGTTTTTCTTTTTCGATACAACACGTCATTTCGAGAAAGTGTTCTAAAAACAGTGGTGTTCGAAACATCGAATCTTCTGGCTACAGTTCGCTGTGACACTCCAACTTTGTCTTTAACGGCTGCTATTAATCTTTATCCTTTCATTAACACAGGGTATACCTTCTTCACAATCTTTTAGTGTCCGATAAATTGTAGCCACAGAGATTTTGTGCTCGCGATAAACTGCAATAATATCACACTTAGGCATTCGCCCAACAAGATTGTAAATTCCTTTACGAATATCTAGTTTATATGACATTTTCTGCTTCAAATCTAAAGAACTAAACTGTCAAAATGAAAACAAGTTAATTGTGATATTTTGTTATTTGATTAAACGTTATTTGGTATAAATACAAAACACCTAAAAAAATTCTCAAAACTTTAGGACCATACGTTATTACACATTCAAGTATAACATGGGATGATCTATCTCTTTTAACACATGGAATGTGGTCACTTAACGGCATTAAAATACATATTTGCTTGAATAAATTCCTGCCACTTCCGCGAAGGTGGTTGTTTATATGAACCCGACATACATTGAATCAACAATAATTCAATAACAAACATTCCTATACAAACATGTTTGCCTAGTATATATTCATAATTGTGTTTGCACCAGCCTTAACATCATTAAATCATTAAAGTACACTTACAAAAAATACTTAAGCCTCATTTCCACCGATTGTCTTAATACGTAAGAGCTATAATTAAAAATCTGATGTGGCCAGCACATAACCTCTTGCCAGATATTTTACCTGGTTGTACGCTTAAAACGAAAAATATTTTTTAAATACAAATACATATATTCATGTCTCACTACAAAATAATTCTCACATATATTTGCAAAATCTATGGGATATTTTAATATAAATTATGTACGATACATACATTTTCTTTATATTCGATATCCTGAAATTTTCTTTTTCTACTTTCCTTTTCTTTTTCTTTATATTCGTCATTTTTTTGCAAATTCCTTTTGTATTCTTTTTTACATATATTCTTTTGCGTTGTTGATTTTTTTTTATTTTTATAATCTTCATAATGTACAAATATTTTTGACAATGGCATACAAATATTTTTGACAGTGACATTTATGTGTCAATTACAAACATTTGAATTTCTTGTCTTGAAGTAGTTTGATCTAAAAAATTTTACATCAAATTATTTTATACGCATTTCTTTATCTCTAAATCTATAGAAGATATAATAATGAATTTATATTTATCGAATAAAGAATTTAACGTTCTTTAATATAAGTATTTACATAAATTTTCGATAAATAATATTTAGATGATTTTTTTTCTTGTAACTACTACTTCCGGTTGTCCAATTGTTACCAAAACTTAATCAACTCTTCCCATTATTGTTAGATTGAGGAATCCGTAGTTAAAAATGTCTTTACGGACATCATCGTAAAAATGTTATAATCGGATTGTAGGGACCTTAAAACGTGCTTATTCACTAAAATATGGATATGCGATTTTTAGCATGAATCCATTACCTCTCTCAGCGAGAGGTAAAAAGTAGAAGAAATATCCTGTTAAATGAATAATTTTCTGTCTCTGTTTTATCGCAAACTATAACTATAAAATTGTTAATTACAACAAACGATTTTGATTGTAATCTATTGATTACAAGAATGAATCCAAAACAATTTCATCAATATATTAAAACTAGCATTTGTTGAGGAATAAAAAGTATAGTTTAAACTTTAATTTGCAAATTTTACATCATGGGAGAGGGGAGCAAAAATATAACTTTGCACAAAGGCGCCTATACCCATGGAGCGGCCCTGGTTCAGAGTTAAGTGTGGGCAACAACCTGTTCGATATAAATGTTGTTACACTAATTATTGTGCTCTGTGTGAAATTTTATTAAAATATCAAGCAAACAAAAATCTAGATTAGTACAAAGTAATTAGCAACTAATTTAATGGACCTACTAGCAGTAGTTTTAAGCTAGATTAACATGTTCATAAGGCTTTAAAAAGGATAAATTATTGTAACAAGTCATTACTTACTTATGCACTTACACTTTTCTGTAGAGTTAATTTAATTATCAAGAAAAGTTTGCTAAAGCAATTATAATGTTAGCGACTTCTCATTAAAACTAAAAAGTTAATTACAACTTTAATATTGATGTATGCTCTTGTTCTTAACTCGTATACATTACACACTGTGCTTCGGAAAGTTATACAACTAGATTTAGAGAGTGGAACTTAAGATATTTACATCATAACTTCATAAACAGTTTAACGAGCAATGACTTTACAAAAACAGACAATATGGCCGATTGTAGCAAAACTGAAATTTCACACAATAGCGAGAAACTACTTGGAAACTTCCAGCTCTTTAAGAAAACTTAATTGCTACTATTAACTGTCAATTTTTTTAATTTCGCGCAACAATAAATTATAGTAGTGGCAAACAAAAGTTTGAAAACTATTTCCAAGAGGTCATTTACACTATAAAATTTTGTGAACATAATATTGCCCTATCTTAAAATATTATTTCATTTGCCAAGAAACTATTGAATCAAGTAGCTAGCTACCTTTGCCACGTACTATACTCTATCCGTTTTAACTATAGAGTGGTGGTAAGATAGTCGCAGTTTGATCTTGTTCTTTGATTGGATAATACGCCGATGTTATCCAATCAAACAACAAGATCAAACTGCTGCTATCTTCGCAGCACTCTATTGTTAAAACGGATAGGGTATAGTTACTTTGTAACATGTGCAATATTAGTGATTTTGAAATGATTGAAATTTGCATGGAATTTCAGAATCACATTTTCCACATCAGTCGCAATTAGTTTGTTCTATAGCTAGGGTTGGTAGGAGCTCTTTACAAATCAAGAGATCGGAAAGAGTAATCGATTTTTAATTTTCAGATTAAATCATCGCATTTATGAATTTGAACATTTTGAATTGATAGTCTGCAAAACCTACTTTGTAAACTGTTACTATTAACAACGGTCTACAAAGAGCTTCAAGGCTTTCCCAAATCAACGCAAAATATTCGCAATGATAGCGAAACTTTCGCTTTTCCAAATTGTCGTCGACTGAAAGTATAGAACGACTTAACGAATGAAACGACGTTTAAATTATTTAATATATGTGGTTTCTTTTAAAAACATTTCTCTATATTTGATTTGAAAGGAAACTGACCCTTATGTATTCCTTTACAGAAGATTAGAATTATATTCAATACCAGGAGGCATTTAAAATAATCTTAACAACAAGATTCAGGGATGTATTTAAAAAATTTAATGCCGAAAATTCTAGTTCGTTCGTCTCAGGTGTAAGCAACCCTCGAGTCGGAATTACTTTTAGAGGAAATTAAAAATAATCCTATTTCATAGAATTACCAAACTAAATCGTTTAAAGATCAAAATATTTTGTTATAATCAATATTAACGAAAAATGTTTAAAATATTTTAAACGCACCCCTGTTTTCATATTCAGTTACCCAAGTCGGCCATCTATTTTCAGCCAGACAAAGTAATGTATTTCTGTGCTTTCCTAGTCCAGTATTTAAATTGGTTCATGCAAAAATTTCATACATGAATATTTCGTACAATTCTATTCTTCTCTAGGGTTTCAAAAGAAACTACATCTATAAAATAATTTAAACGTCAACTTTTATTCGCTAGTTACACCATACACAGCGTCAATTAATCGCCACACTGGCGCGAAATTATTGCGCAAACGTTCGCGAAACTACAGCGATTTATTTACTTTCGCTGCATGCATGATTTTTGTCGCCGTCTCTATTTATTTGCTAATAATTTCATTGACAGTTACAGAAAAATAATTGGAAATAGTAATATCTGTACATTTTTGTAATGCAAACCATTTTTATTTTCTTGATAGGAGTTTTTTTTTTGGATTGAAGCTTCATACGTTGTTTTTAATTGTTTATTGTTGGTTTTACAATTTTGGACGACGTTTCGACACTGGTTATAGGCATAGTCAAGTCAAACGATGTTATAATACTTTTAGTTAAAAAAAAAATTGAATTACATAATAGAAAAATATATTTTTTATCTATTTCAAACCATTTTTATGAGTTAGAATTCAACAACCTACGCAGATTGGAGAGACAATGGTAACTGAATTGTTTATTGTTTATGAAATTCTCCGTTATTCTTATGTTTTGATTTTATGAATGATTACACTTTCTTTCCTTTTTCCTGGCCATTTAGTTCAAATATTTTATCAGTAAAATAAGAAAAATTACGAAATGTATTTTAAAAACATTTTTTAATTATTTCTCGCACTCATTTTGAGTTCAAGAACACTTATTTACCAAACAATTGTTGATAAAGTACAATTACTTTTATCCTAGGAATTTTTGTATTTCCCTGTAATATTAAGAATTCCTGCAGCAATGTAATTCCTTCTTGTATACAACATATTTCCTCCGAGACTTATACGTTGGCAATTTATTTTTTTCTAATTTAAAATTACATTTAATTTTCTTTTGTCCCCAGTGCATATGTTTCGAATGACAATAGAATACGATTAGCATTATAATAAAACATATGCTTCGTTATTTTTTATTTTTTCCTGACAAAAATATTTAAATTTTGAAGCACCTCTTTTACATTTAAAAATTTGTCGAGTATACAATAAGAAATGTATTTATTGGACATTGAAAAATCTGATATAAGGAGAAACAAAAATAAAAGAAACGCAATTGAAAATTCTTTACGTTATGGTATTTTTCTTGAAATAAATTGGCCGATAAAGATCTGTCAAAAGTCTGACTCCAATTTATATTCTTTTGAAGTAGAAGTAAAAATACAAATAAACTTTCGCACAATAAATATACTTACAATGTAGATTTCAATGCGTTCTGAAATCAGAGAGCAATCTCTTCTTATACATACAGACACTTGAAATCAGGGCCGCTCCGTGGGTATAAGGCGCCTTTGTGCTATGTTATATTTTAGCGCCCCATCCCCTCATGATGTAAAATTTGCTGGATTTAATATATTGATGAATTTTTCCTAGATTCATTCTTGTAATCAATAGGTTATAATCAAAATCGTTTATTGTAATCAACAATTTTACAACATATTTCAGAATTGTATGTCGCAAAATAATACTAGGTATTTAAATATTGGATTCATTGTGGGATTCATTCTTCTAATCAATATTCTTGAGTTATAATCAATATATTCATTGTTGTAATCAGCATTTTCATATTTATTATTTCAATACAACAATACGAACCTATTGGTACGATAATACTAGAGTTCTAATGCAAACAAATTTAAAAATACATTGTTCACTTCTATCACGTTAATTTGTAAGTTTATATAGTAATTTTGTCTTTACGAATAAGATAATTTTATGTAAACCAACATTATTAAGTGGCCATTGTTGTTTGATCGATCGTACAGGATTACTGAAAAGCTGCCAAAATGAGCTACTTGCGGTGGGCGCGTGAGTAACTTTTTATTCACGATCACGCACGCTCACGGAACTAAAAATGTAATCACGACCAATCACGCACGACTTTTTATGTTTGATTCACGATCACTCTCGCTCACGATTTTATTTTGGCACTCACGCCCGATCACGCCCGGCGGGTCACGTTCGTGTCACGTAATTGTTTCTATGTACATTTAAGCCTGTTTAAAACAGTCATAAGTTATCAAATTTGTTAACAAATTGATAATAAGTTATGCTATGTTCCATTTAAGCCATTAAGTAGATGGCACTGGCAACAGCGCAAATCTGAAGTAGCCGAAATTACATTGGGTAAACTTGTCCCTTGTCTCTAATTTCAGCCAATCAAAGAGGTCAAAACTATCCCCTATGCTCCGCAATACTGAATGGCTTAAATGGAACAAGGTATAGGTAACAGATTGGTTTCATTGGAAACGAATGTTTATGGACAAATAGGTTGTTCTATTCAATAACAAATATCATTATAAATTTGGTAACAAATTTGTTAACAAAATTATGATCGTGTCAAACGGGCTTAAAGATTTGTATATCTTTAGTGAAATCGGAGCAACTGTGTATATAGTTTTGAGTAGAACAATAACACTATTTTTATGCAAAAAAAAAATACTGTTGATGACATATTTCGACATAATAATAGCAAGAATGTAAAGTAAAAGAAGGAAATTGACAATTATTTTAATAAAAAGAGGAAAAAAACTTATAATCACGCCCGATTAAATTTCAATCACGCCTGATCACGCACGATAATTTTTTAGTGCCTCACGCTCACGTCCAATCACGACGCAAAATTTAAATTATATTCACGATCACGCGGGTCACGTCGTGACCCATCGTGACCCGACAAAATCACGGCCCGCGCCCACCTCTATTGCGTGGTACAGAAAATCCGATATCTAACACTATATACCTAAAATTAAGTTGAAAACGTAAAAATACAAAATATATAGCAATTTTTATTGCGTTTTCATTTGTTTATATACAAAATTCATATGCGACGTGTAATTTCTAAAAAGCCGAAGAGTTGAACAGGTCCATTGATAGTTAAAATTTCAAATCAGTATACTCGCCATTTTTTTTTTTAGATATACAGGAAAAGATGACTTCTGACTATTTACGAATTTCTGTAGATGTTTTAAGTACGGCTTACGTATTTTGGAATACAGTTGTTCATATTAAAATAAAGAAAAGAGTATCTGTACTGTGGAGCTAATAAAGTTAATTTATGTTCTGTTTATTATTTTAAGTTATTAAAATTTGTAAGACGAAGAGCTCATATCATCAACTTGCTGTATTTACGTTTAATTAGTACATTAAAGTAAAATTATACCCTTGAAAGATACGAATAAATAATTTAAAATAATTGCTAAGAAGGGTAAATATTTTCATCCCCAATTCCTAATTTGTCAGCCTTTCATGTTCCGATCGATTTCTACGGAAGAAATTAATTTCTGTGAGCGAATCTACTCGCCAAACGAGAATCAAATTAGCCACTTCTTAAATTCTGTCTTCTGGATAGGAGGAAAATTTCTTTTATATCGAGAACTCATTCCGCAACAATCTAATCTTCTTTATTTACAAACAGATGCTTTGAGACCCATCTCTTCATTGCTACCAAATTAGAAACATTGCGGATTTCTTTATTCAATTTTCCAATTCCCACAGAATTTCAGAGAGAAATATTAACCTTATTTACTGATCGATGTATAAAGACTTTGTATAATATTGACATTGGATATTATTTTCTTTTTTATTTATTTGTGCTTTTATGTATAAATATAAAAAGACATGGACTTTTCTTTTTGTGTTGAATAGAGTTCGATATTATTTAATATGTAGGTAAACCGTGAAGTAGGAAATTCATTCTTTTCAGATGCATATTTTTTTGAATTGTAATAGTCCAGTCAATAAAGGGGTTGTAGAATGCATGGAGGGTGTCACAATTTTTGACTTCAGGGCTTTGTTTGCAGGAGGGGACAGAGAAGGTATCTATTTTTGTTTTTTTGCTTATATCTTGAAAAAGTCGTTATACAAAATGTATTTCGACCTTTTTCTAATATGGAAAGAGCTCGCATTAGGTTTTGGTGTAAATCGGATAACCGGAAATGGCACTTTAATTGAGGTTCAAAATAGTTTTTCTTCGAAAAATTAAAGTTTATTAAATTTTCTACAGATTTGCATTAATACTTTTTCTACATATATTATGGATAAAGTTATAAAATTATCTATAATTTAAATCCCGGAGCCTACGTTTTAAACAAACAAAACTCCTTGGTTACGCAGTAATTCAAATATATGTAACTGACAGATAAATGCCACTGTCAAAGAACTAACCTTTTCAAATTAATAATAGTAACGTTTTAAAAAGAAAAAAGTAAATAGAACAATGGGAAAGGAAATCAGTATAGTTTCCAGCATAAGTAAATATGTAGGTGTAGGTATGTATTTAGATTTAAAAAATTAACGATTCAGAAAAAAGTTTAAACTAATCCTCATTTTTGGATTAGTGAATTCTATTCTATCCCGGTATTTAAAATTTAATCTTCATTTTATTATCAAAAAAGGTAGTTACTTGGATTAGATAGACTATATTTTAAGAAATAAACTCAAAATTAGAGTAAAATTCGCTAATCCAAAAATAAGGATTAACTTAATTTTTTTGTGACTCGGGCTGTATATGGCGGGTGGTATTGTGTTGGCCACACCAGATTTTTACCTCCCCTCTACCCTTGGTAAGGAAGGTATAGGGATCGTGCTAAAAACACAGAGCCTGCGCTTTAAACAAACACAACTACTTGATTAGACAGTTCATACCTCAAATGTATGTAACTGACAGATAAATGTCACCGTCAAAGAACTAATCATTTCAAATTAATAATAGTAACGTTTTAAAAAGAAAATAGTAAATAGAACCATAGTTATATGGAATGGATTTTAATAAATACAGTTTCTAGTATAACTAAATATGTATGTATATTTAAATTAATGAAAATTAAATAGCGGGAGGTATTGTGTTGGCCACATCAGATTTTTTCGTATTAGAAAGAAGTGTTTCAAAAGTATTATTTTTTTTGTTTTTTCCCTCTAGTGTATTAAATATTTTCTTCATTCCGAATACCTACTGTTTTGGTTACAAACCTAACCTATCGTATCAATAAAATGCTTATTCAAACTGAGATGAATTAAATATTCTTCTTAATTGTAATTAAAGTAAGGTTCATTTAAAATTAATAAACTTTACAACTAATTATGATTTATTAATTAGCCAACGCTAAATTATAATTTGGTAAACACAAAACAGTTTATTGTTCTTGCGCAATAAATCCATTCGGGTAGAATTCCACGGGAACGTGTTCGGTATTCCCTCTCTGTAGCACATCACTGAATAAATAATTAATCACTGAAATCAGATCCTCGTAAGGTGTGTCATACTAGAAGCATTTAGTGCCATGTTATGTATTTCCCTTCATGTGATTAATATACGCTGTAAATTTGTTCTGTCTGTCGTCACTTATGACAACTTAATAACTTTTAATGGCAACAGCAGCTCTGGGAATAGTGCAACTTGCAACGGATCCGGGGGTGTTTTGAGGCAAGTTATGTCGGTGCAACGTAATTCTGTTATGAAACTCGCTGCTTTAAAATTTAAAATCATTTCTCTCAACGGTGAAACAATTTACCCGAATAGGACAGGTATGGAGCAGCTTGTTGATTTGATATGGCAATGTGGGTACTAATTTTGTTACAAGTTTGGGTTTATAAATATTTTAGTCTGTTGCAAGCTTTCTCTTTATCTGCTTTGATTGTTTAAAGAGAAAGTAATAAAATTTAAATGTTTTACTGTTCTATTGTAAATTTTCTTTCCTTCCATCTGTTTTTAGATAAAGAAAATATTTTCTTTAGTCAAAAAAATGATTAAAAAGGCAATTGGCATCGCTTATATTAACCGACGTAGCTTATTTTTAACTCCTAGCGCTTCTAGTGGTCTAGCGGGATCAGTGACGACCGACAAATGTCACGAGCCGCCACTAAGCGGGATGTGATGTCACAGTGTAGTGTCAAATTGACAACTGCCATATGTCATTTTTAGGTATATCAGGTGTCATTGCATAGCTGCAAAATATAAGCGTTTTTCTCATACTAAATCAATGATAAATAAAATTAGAATGAATCTCGTTAACAAGTAGGCGTAATCCATTACATTTAGAAATCCTCAACCTTTCTTTAATATATGGGGTCTTGTGGCTGCGTGCCTGAGTGTCTCGTCGCGAATCTGGGGAACCAGGTTCGATCCCGACCGACGTCAAATATTTCGAATTTTAAATGGCACAAAATTAACCCCTATGGAGCACTCTCCACGCCAGCAATGAGTGCCCGTGAGGTGACGCCTGGTAAACGCCCGCACGGTACAAACATGTCAGCATCATTTCCGAATTCTGTGTACAAAGCAGATTGGCACACCCAGTAATGGGTAATATGCCGTGAATATATATATATATATATATATATATATATATATATATATATATATATATATATATATATTTATTTTACTTCTTTAAAAATATTAGGTTGTTCCCGCTGCTTTATACTGAGAATATAGCTGGCCGTGTCTGCCATTTTTATTTAGTGGTTTAGAACTGTCATTTATGACAGGCAGAAGAGAAGAATTTCATGTCCTGTGACTATAAAGTAAGGACCTTGATAAGGATTCATTAATTGTAATACGAGTAGATTAGTTTCACATAAATATGATTTTTTTAAGATATTCCAAAAGCTTTTAGTGCAGAGCACTGGGAATCTATTTACAAAAAAATGTGCACATAATTTATAAGTATTAAATTTTCTAATAAGTACAATAAGTGTGTACATAGATCAATTTTTGATTTTGTTGAATCCAAGATTGATTTCTTATTCTTCGTGTACCACTGGGCGCAATAAGCATTGTTCTAATTGTATTTAATATGTCCATTCTGACTTTATAGTCGTAAAACTTTATATTCATTCTATCAATTTTTATAAATCTGATGTGGACACCACACGACTTCTTTGTACGCAAGACTAACATAAAATATAGACCCAATTATAAAATTGCACGCATTTGACGTAATTTGATAATAACATTTTTGTCCTAATTCGTAGCAAGCTTTATTACAAAAACCAAAAAGTATATAATTTTTAAATTTACATATCTCGCTTATACAAAGAGCTAATTTAATAATATTGGTTGTGCTAGATGCAGAATTTAATTCTCTAAAACTTTTATTCGAAGCATTTATTTCTAAAATCAAAATAAAACCATTTTATAAAAGAAATACTGTTAACAACTTCAGGTAATATGTCACTTCCGGTTAGCCTATTTTAACCAAAGTCTACTATGTTTCGGATTTTATTTTAAAGAAGTTTTTCATTAAAATCTATTATAGGCTTCAAGTAAAACACCACTTCTGGAAATTATATGGTGATAAAAAAGAGAGGTGCACAACTAGATGTCCTAATAGTCCTAAATTCAAAATTTCAACTTTCTACGGTTTAAAAGTTTTGAGTTATGCTAGATACCTCCGTACAGTCGTCACGACGAAATTAGTCAAAATGGATTCAGGGATGGTCAAAATGGATATTTCCGTTGAAATCTGAAAACCGAAATTTTTCTTGATTACAATACTTCCTTTACTATGTACAAGGAATTAAAAATGGGCTAAAACAGTTGAGTAAAAACGATAGACACTGCTAGCTATGTTTTTCCAAAAATAATTCAGCGGAAACAATTTGAATGAAAAGTTAAGGAATATTAAATGCGACTGATTGCTTACATTTATTGATTAGATTCATTCTACTTTTATTTATTTAGTATAAGAAAAACCCATATATTTTGCAATGCAGTTAAATAATGATTGCTAATATGTTTAAAAATGACATATGACACCTGTCAATTTGACACTACAAAATGCAACAATTATCATATTTATAGGTTAAAAACAATCTTTCAGAAAATTTGAGATGAGAGTTCCGGAACGAACGTTTTGGATTTCATAAGATCCACCACTATACTGTATTTCAGACAAGAATAGACTTGGTGGCGCTGCTACGCCAGCCTGTTTTACACACATAAAACTTATGAATTAGTTTTGTTCCTTGTATGACAACTCGAAGCGTCAAAATATGATAATTTGTAATTATTTAGTAAATAAACAGTTACTTAAAGTTATTAAATAGATTATAAAGACAAAATGGAGTAAATAATATACCTGTGTTACATATTGCTATTGTAAACTTGGCTTGCCTTTAGCCCAATCAGAAAGCTGGAATCGTAAGCCCTATCTAACTCCTAAGTCTATTCTTATCTGAAATACAGTATAGTTAGAACTATGTTGATAAAACTATGATTACGGTACTAAATACCGCTGCCTGGGTAGTTGTGTAAACAATTATTATTACAGAATATCTGTATGTTCAAAGTTCAAACATGTAGAGAATGTTATGCAAATATAAATTAATATTTACTGTATTTTGCTTATAATAAACTATAATTTTCTTTATCAGTTCTCCACGTATATTTAGAAACTATTAACATCCTAGATAAAAACTATACTTTTCCGTTCGTTAACCCTTAATAATTAATATTCTTCCAAGAACGCATACCCAATCAATAAACTTGTTTAATTATTGTTTAAAAGCATGAAACTTTCAGCTAATTACAGACCCTAGTCAATACTACTTCATGAAATGCATAATAAAAGCAAAGTTCTGTATCACAAAAGTTACTTAACACTACAATTTCCTCAATGGCTGCAATCGCGCTCGCTACAGCATTCTCGGGATTAATTTCCCTAAATGATCAGAATAAATCTGCCCTCTGATAACATTCGGAAGCACACGCAACTTGTTGAGAACAAGGCGATAACGACCTCAACATATCTAATGTGCTTCACAAAGGTGGATGCACTTCATATATCAACTTGGCGGACCATTTTTTGTGGGTATTATGGTGATGGTGGATATTTGTCATTTTAATGATTTGACTTTGTTTCAAGGGAGACCTTTTCATGAAAGTTAATTGATAATTATGTTTTAAATTAGTTTCAGAATGAAATGGTAATTATTTTTTGCAAAAATAGATTTTGTGATTACATTTTGTAAGGCTTAAAGGTCAGTTATTATTTTTATTTATTGAAAAACGGCTTATAAGTATTTTGTTTTATTTTAACGAGATTTTTATTTTAATTTATTTATTTAACCATTTTGTGTTCTCTTTGTTATTGATATAAATTGAAATAATATTGTAACACAATTTTATGCCTTTATTTTAAAATTTGTTTCATAAATAAATTGAATATTTTAGGTACAATTTAATATTATTCCAATACCTACTTTTAAAGTGACAATTTTAAATCTACGACATAACTGTGTTACAAATAAATATTTAATTACGATAAAAAAAAATTGATTACAATAATGAAAATGATACAATACTATACCTATACGTATGTATATCAAGACTGTAAATATGTATAATATAAATAAATATATCATCACGGCTTATTACCCATTGCTGGGTGTGCCAATCTGCTTAGTACACAGATGCGGTAATGATGAAATATTTACACCGTGCGGGCGCTTACCAGGCGTCACCTCACGGGCACTCACTGTTGGCGTGGAGAGTGCACCACAGGGGTCAATTTTGTGCCATTTAAAATTCGAAATATGTATCTTGTTCCTTAAGTTTTTTTTAAAGATATTTGATTACAACAAAGCTTTGCTTAATTGTTACAATAAAGAAAATTTGATTACAATAATGAAAATGACTAATCACAACAAAAATTGTATATAATAATTGATACTACTTAAATATTTTTGGGACCCGTAAAAATAAAAATGAGGTCCTGACAATTACCATAATTAAATAAAATAAATTAATATATCATCATGGTTTATTACCCATTGCTGGGTGTGCCAATATGCTTGTACACAGTTATTGGTAATGATGAAATATTTGCACCTCACGGGTACTCATTGCTGGCGTGGAGAGTGCACCACAGGGGTCAATTTTGTGCCGTTTAAAATTCGAAATATTTGGCGTCGGTCGGGATCGAACTTGGTTCCCCAGATTCGCGACCTCACACTCGGCACGCGGCCACGAGACCCCATAATTAATTATTACATACTTATTCGTGATGTGACGTAAACAGGGCTGCTCCGTGCGGGTGGGCAGATTGTGCCCCGCACAAAGGCGCCTGACCATGAGGGGCGCTCTTTCAAGACGGTGTATAAAAAATAATAAAAAAATTGCAAACTGGGTTTATTTGTAAAGGAAAAATTATTATTTTGTTAATTGGTTTGCATTAGAGCTCTAATTATAAGTATGGTAATTATCCTACCAAGCCGATATTTTTCTAGCATTTGTTATATAAAAAAATAATTCTGAAGGTGTTGATTACAACAAAGAATATTTTGATTATAGCTCAAGAACATTGATTACAAGAATGAATCCAACAATGAATTTAGTGGAAAAAAGTAAAATAAATATTCTGCTAAACGGATAATTTTCTGGCATTGTTATGTTGCAAGCTATAACTGTAAAATTGTTGATTACAACAAAGGATTTTGAATATAACCTAATAAAATTGATTACAAGAATGGAACATACTTTTTTTAAAGTTTTTCCTTGGTCTTTCATGGCAATATTATCTTTACGTTTTAATAAAGGATTTTAATTTGAAGTCAAATATGTCCCGAGTGACCAATAATCAAACAATTTAAACACGACCTTTTCCGAGTTCAAAATATAATTAATGTTATTAAATATGCAAAAACATCAACAATTTGATTAAGTAATTCATATCAAATTAAATTGTTGTTTGAAATATTTAATTATTTATTATATAGGTGATATTTTAACTTAATTTTTTATTCATTAGGTTTGTTTCGAACATACAAGTGTAAATAAACATCCAATTATTACTCATGGTTATTCAATTTCGATCTGTTGCAACTCTGTCGCTCCCAAATTCATAGTACAGGGAAATGCCTATTTTTAATTCTAATTTTACATTGGACGATTGTGATTTTTTGCTAGATAAGAGTTTAAAATTCTGCTTATGGCATTAAACGGCATTGAATTTTGTTGGACATTTAAAATTACTAGTTTTTTGTTGGGATAATAAAAATAAATCAAAATTTTTATTGTTGAACAATTCTGAAGTTTTGTTATACAGCAAGTATTTCAAATTCTAGACATAACATTAGAATGTATCGTATTTTTTTTTTTTTTTAATATTAACAATGTAAAATTTTATTTTCACTAAAAGTGGAGAGAACAACTCTTATTTGTAAATACATAATACGTAAATGTATTATCATCGCGGCATACTACCCATTATTGGATATGTCAATGTGCTTTGTACACAGATGTCGGTAATGATACATATTTGTACCGTACGGGCTTTTACTTGGCATCACATCACGAGCACTCATTGCTGGCTTGGAAACTGCACCACAGGCGTAATTTTTGTGCCCTTTTAAATTAATTTTTAATAAGTACTTTTAGTTTTAATAAATTGTGATGAATATAATTTTCGTTTCCATAACAGTACTCATTAATGACATCAATATGAAATCCCAATAAAATAAAACATTTTTATCATTTGAGATTTCAAAATATCTTCTGAAACTGAAGAAAACAAAACTTTATTTTTCTTGAAAATTTGCATTCTTTTAATACTTATATTAAAAAATCTGATGTGGCCAGCACAGTACCTTCCATCAGTTCTATGTATTTTATACAAATTCCACACAGAAAGTTTTTTTGCAAATGATTCCAGATTTCCAGTATATTACCTTCAGTCAATTTCAGTTCTATGTATTTTGTACAAATTCCATACAGAAAGTTTCTTGTAAGATTCTATAGGTATCTTTCTAGTAAAATTATAACTCAAACATATTATGTAAATTGCACTTGACACTGACAATTGTCAATCAGAATTTTCTTAATATATTAGATGTTTCCATGTTTATAGCACAGCTGGCTGCTTTGTGAAATTTAATTTCTTTACAATTTTTTAACTCTATTTCCATTGAATATGAAGTATAAATTGTAATCAAATCGTATAGAGAATAAAATATTCTTAAATATTTATAACATTAAATGTGAAAAAGTAATATTTAACAGCATTTTTCAAGAAAAACTGTTAAAATCTTCAAATTAGAGTACTTCCGGTCGACCTATTATAATCAAAATCTAATCAGCTCTTCATATGGATCTAAAGAAAAAGAATACGCAAAAATTATAATTTTTGGAAAGGTAGTATTGGAGTTTTGCGATCCGAAAAAATCGTCACACACATACATACATACAAATTATGTAAGGCCCTGTAGATGTTTCACAATAATCATATCCTGTTTGTGTAAGTGAGACCTCAACCAAGCTTCCCTTGGAAAGTTTCCATCTACCCACGCGTATGATAAGAAACAGTTTAAATAGGCTGTAGAATTAGATAAGCTTGTTCAGTTCATTTAAGTCTTTGGGCAGTTATGCTGTTGTATCGTAATTAAATAAATATTTTTTTTAAACAATTATTAAATCGAGAATTTAATTTACATACATATATCCATCCTTACAGACATCATCGTACAAATAGTAAAATCGTATTCTAGGGATCCTAAAACGTACTTATTCATTAAAAACTCAGCATTGAATTTTTTGACCAAAGACAATACCTAAAAATTGATTACAATAATAAAATCATTTTCATTATTGTAATCAAATATAATACTGTACATATTCGTATGTATATCAAGACTGTAAATAATAACAATGTAATAAATATTATCTCTCTGATTATAGTTTTTTTAAAAGAGATTTGATTTCGAGATTTCAAAATATCTTCTGAAACTGAAAAAAACAAAAATTTATTTTTCTTAAAAATTTGTTTTCTTGTAATACTTATATTAAAAAATTATTATATACTTCTAATCTAACTTTGCACCTTAACTCTTAGTGTTGACTTATTTCCTGCCAGACTTGTTAGTTTTCCTGCAGATTTCATATCCTGCCTTACGGTCTCACACTTTCACAAGTGCAAAGAAAGCAGCATCTTCGTCGGAAATTAAATGAAATCAAGTTCTTTCGTCTAGTATAGGGGCGGAATAAACTGCAGCGCATCATCTTCGAAGACTTCCTTCCTGCTGTAATCCGTCACACGCAGGCACCTGCACTGACGTGTGTTTCATAACAGATCCCATTTATCATCGACCAGTGCCAGCCCTCATTTTCCAAGCAGGGAGACTACTTATAGTATATACGTCTATACATTAATGCAGAAGCGGCAGTGACTAAAGTTTTTTATATTACTTGTACTTACATTTTTCTAAGATAGCACAATAAAATTCGAATTTTTAAGGGAAAAATACCGGAGTTTTGAAACTTGGCACAGTTATTCCTTGATGTTTAATGTATAATATAGTAAAAGCCCCGGGAGTAGGGGGTAAGCAGGCGGTGAAGGACTCGTTTAAAGGTGTTCTTTTTACGATTTTTGCAAAAATCTCCGAAACTATAGGTCCTAGTGAAAAATTTAAAGTAGATAAAAGGACCCACAAAAATGGTCTTATTCATTTTGTTGATAGTTTGGAAGATTCAAGGCGGACAAAATCACGATTTTATTTATTAGAGATTTTTTGCAATCTTTTGGTTTTTGATGAAAATAGCTATTTGGCATCTTTAAATCGCCCAAAGCCAATACCGAACTTAACCCCAAAAAAATTAACAATAAGTAACATTTATTATCGTACGTATTAAAAAAAATCTGGTGTGGCCATCACAATACCTCCCCGCCATTTATAGCCCACAGTCACAAAAAAGATTAAGTTAATCCTTATTTTTGGATTAGCGAATTTTACTCTAATTTTCACATTTTATTTCTTAAAATATAGTCTACTCTAATCCAAGTAACTAAGTACTTTTTTAAAAAACTCCTCAACAGGATTAAATCCCAATTTCAGAGTGGGTTCACATTCACACACATCCATGCCTTAGTGGGATTCGAACCCAGAGCCCCGAGGGCACTCATGACATGAGGCGTTGCTCTAATCATTGAGCCACCGGAGCTATAATAAAATGAGGATTATATTTTAAATACCGGGATAGAATAGAATTCACTAATCCAAAAATGAGGATTAGCATAAACATTTTTGTGAATCGATAATTTTTATTAATTTAAATACATACGTACATATTTATTTATGCTGGAAACTGATGAATTCCTTTTCTATTTACTTTTTCTTTTTAAAACGTTACTAATATTATTTTGAAATGATTAGTTCTTAGATAGTGACATTTTGTTTGTTTGTTTTGTTTGTTTAAAGTGTAGGTTCTGGGATTTAGATTATAGATAATTTTATAAATTTAACCATAAAATATATAGAAAAAGTATTAATGCTTATCTATAGAAAATTTAATAATCTTTAATTTTTATAATAACATTAATCTCGAAAAAATAACATTTAAAGGTATTTTTCGAAGAAAAACTATTTTCAACTTCTAGTAAAGTGCCATTTCCGGTTATCCGATTTACACCAAAATCTAATGG
Source organism: Harpalus rubripes (assembly GCA_963082715.1). Taxonomy (NCBI): domain Eukaryota; kingdom Metazoa; phylum Arthropoda; class Insecta; order Coleoptera; family Carabidae; genus Harpalus; species Harpalus rubripes. The sequence goes on along the minus strand of OY720457.1, from coordinate 56,500,991 downwards.
ACACTTTCCATTACAGAAGAAGTTCGAAATACAAGGTTTCAAAATTTTCTGAATGATAGTATTTGAGTTAGAGTGGAGGATCCACACATACGTACATACATACACACACACACAAACTCACACACACACACACACACGCGCACACACAAAAACGCGCGCACACACAAAGACATCGTGAAAATATTAAAATTGGATTCAAGGGATCTTAAAACGTGGTCATTTACCAAAATCTCGATATTCGATTTTTAGTACGATCCCTATACCAAGGCTAGCAAAGTTCGCGGCATTATTTAAATGATAAATAAACATGAATAAATGGTCTAACCAACCCTTACATAATCCTTCTATCCAGCCCTTTGCCACTGGGCTCGCTTACGGAACGTGCAAAATAAAATATGATTACTGACTTAGATGTAGAATTTTATTCCCTAAACCATTTATTTGAAGCATTATTGTTTAAAATTGACAGGCCACTTTTGAGCAAAGAAACACTGTTTTCCTATGTTAAAGGCCTATGGCCCGCTTGTCTTGTTACATCCGGTATATAAACATAAATGTAACAAGTATTTAGTAAAATGTATTGTTTGCGAAGCCACTTGCTGTGTATTGTGACGAAAAATCACCAATAAATAACTATTGAAAAAATTGTTATTTTGTCCGCCTTGTATGTTCGAAACTATTAATCCTACAAAAAATTGAATCAGACAATTTTTGTAGGAAATTTATCTACTTTAATTTTGTATATAAATTATTTTTCGCTAGGACCTATAGTTTTGGGGATTTTTGCAAAAATCATGAAACGAACACCTTTTAAGTAAATTCCTTCAAATAAACGCTTTGTTTTAATCAAACAGGGATAATAATGGAATTCATAATAATGGGTAATTAAATCTATACTTAAATCGAAAATTTTTCAACATTAATCGGTTGTTGTTCAATGCGTTGTAGGAAATACAAGTACCCTGCCCCGGAAGTTTGATAATGCATATAAACGAGACTTCCGTCGTACGATCGGTAAATATTTGAGTTCCGAAACACGAAAAGTAAATCGGGTATACCATGTCAAACTCGAAGATTTACTTGATTTGATAATTACGTTTCTGTGTACAGAAAGTTTTCAAGGCGGGAGACTTATAATTGGAATATTCAGGGATATCATTTGGTTTACGTTTAATTCCGTATATGAATTCGTGGGTGGTAGATTATTTGCCAACGGGATGCTCTACTTAACGCCTTCTTGGTTTAATCACTTTCCGTGCTAAATATAAAATGTTAAATTTATTCTCAGTATTATAATAATATATAAGTACTATTTCTGGATTTCCCTGTTAATATGTATTTAAAGATAATTTAATATTCTGGTGATAATCGTTCTTTCTGTGTAATATCGACGATTTTGAAATGTCATTTGTTTTGTTTATTGTCAATAATTCTAGCATGATCATAACGTATGGTCCTAAAGTTTTGAGAAATTTTTTAGATACTGATAACTTTTTTAAAACTGTTTTACTTTTTAAACTAATTATTATAACAATTAACAATAAGTATAACAATTAATATTTAACATTTAAATTAATGATAATGGACCATTATCTTCAATGGCCCATAATTTTCTTCTGACTTGCCCCATCATCCTCTGAACAACATCTGGATCGATTTCTCGAATCTTTTGGCAAATGCGACGTCGTAATTGTTCTTTATTTGCAGATTCCCATCCCTTGTCGTACACTTTTCTGCCCAATATTGATTAAAATTCTTCTACCGGTCGAGTATGAGGTACTTTGGAAGGATTTTCCAATTTCGGAACAAAGTCTACGTTGTTTTCGTTATACCAGTCTCTAGTTATTCTGGCGTAATGGCATGAAGCTAGAACAGGCCAAAACATTATATCATCATTGGCGTGATGTGTATTTAAAAATTGAAGCAATTTAGATAGGCATATTTGAATATAAAGTTGTGCAGTTAAGGCTTCTCGAACACGACCAATGTACGGCTGCGAGATATATCCGGCTTCAGAAATGGCACACCATACCAAAATTTTATCCTCCAATTTAGATTTACCTTTGAACTTGACATTGTCTAGTCTGTTTCCTTTCATCTCTGAATGGGACAGAGTAAAATATTTCTCGTCATCCATTACAATAAGTTTAATGAGAAAATGAATGCGCCTTAATGCGCGACAACATCTAGGAATTCTTTCTAATTGGGCCACGGTATATTTTGGTGCCTTTCTTCTTTTTCGAAACACCACGTCTTTTCGAGAAAGTGTTCTAAAAACAGTGGTTTCCGAAACATCGAATTTTCTAGCTACAGTTCATTGTGACACTCCAACTTTGTCTTTAACAACTGCAATTAATCTTTGTTCTCTCATGTGGCTCAAAATTTTTGGTCGACCACTTTTGGGCAAATTAACACAGGGTATACCTTCTTCACAATCTTTTATTGTCCGATAAATCGTTGCCACAGAGATATTGTGCTCGCGATAAACTGCAACAATATCACACTTAGGCATTCGCCCAACAAGATTGTAAATTCCTTTACTAATATCTAGCTTATATGACATTTTGCTATCAAATCGAAAAAACTAAACTGTCAAAATGGAAACAAGTTAATTGTGATATTTTGTTTCCAGCGACAATTTGATTAAACATTATTTGGTATAAATACAAAAAATCTAAATATTTTCTCAAAACTTTAGGATCATACGTTATTATAATTTGTTGTATTTATCACATTGTTTTAAACTTATATACATGTGTCCGCTGAGGGAACTGACATGTATTCTAGGTCTAGAGCGTCATTCTAAGTTAAATAGTTCATAATATTTAATATTCAAAAAGTCTATTCTATTACCTAGCATAGGTAAGTACAGACGATGACACGAAAGAAAACTGGTTTAAAAGGGAGAGTATTATTCAGACAGTGACTAAAACTAATAATATAGAATTAGTTAAAGAAGAATTGTCAAATAATGGGGTCATACAAAATATATTGTGTTAAACTAAAACAAAATTTTATTCATGAGAAGTATTAAAAATAGTTTAATTTTACTCTCATTCAATTTACATAAACCTTGTTCTACTCTCAATGGAATGCCAAATTGATTTATTGAATTTATACACTGATTTCCAAACGTAATTATCACTGCCAAATGAAATACATATCCACGTAAAATTTGTTTTATTTGTACCAAAAGGATTAATACAAATACGTATATTACGTTCGATACCAATTAATATGCTCCAGTTATTGCTTTCATTAAACGTGTTTCATTTTCTTTTGTTTAATTAGTTCATATAACAAACAAATGACACGAAGGTATAAGCTTCTTTTTATCCTGTATAAAGTGACGGACAGATATTCACATATTTAAATAAAAAATTCTCTTTTTCTTTTGTTTAGTATTACATCTAGTGAAAATAATTTATAGTTATTATGGAGGTAAATTTTACGTGAAAATTTCTTTTAAAAAATCTGTTGCGGCTAACACAATACCTCCCGCCATTTACAGCCCGAGTAACAAAAAAGATTAAGCTAATCCTTATTTTTGGATTAGCGAATTTTACTCTAATTTTGGCAGTTCGTTTCTTGAAATAAAGTCTAATCTAATTCAAGTAACTACCTTTTTTGGTAATAAAATTAAGATTAAATTTTAAATACCGGGATAGAATAGAATTCGCTAATCCAAAAATTGTTCCATTTAAGCCATTCAGTATTGCAGAGAATTGGGAATAGTCTTGACCTTTCTGATTGGCTGAAATTGGAGACCAGAGACAAGTTTACTCAATGTAATTTCGGCTACTTAAAACTGGCGCTGATACGAGCGACATTGCTGAATGGCTTAAATGGAACAGAGTATACATAGCTTAAACTTTTTTGCGAATCGTTAATTTTTATTAATCTAAATACATACCTACATATTTACTTATGCTGGAAACTGTACTGATTTCCTTTCCTATAGTTCTATTTACTTTTTTTTTAAAACGTTACTATTATTAATTTGAAATGATTAGTTCTTTGATTGTGACATTTATCTGTCAGTTACGTATATTTGAATAACTGCGTAACCAAGGAGTTTTGTCTGTTTAAAGCGTAGGCCCCGGGATTTAAATTATAGATAATTTTATAACTTTATTCATAATATATGTAGAAAAAGTATTAATGTAAATCTGTAGAAAATTTAAAAAATCTTTAATTTTTATAATAACATTAATCTCGAAAAAATAGCATTTAAAGGTATTTTTTGAAGAAAAACTATTTTGAGCTTCAAATAAAGTGCCATTTCCGGGTATCTGATACACACCAAAATCTAATGGTCTCTTCCCATATTAGAATAAGGTAGAAATACAAGGTTTCAAATTTTTCTGAATGATAGTATTTGAGTTAGAGTGGAGGATCCACACATACATACATACATACATACACACACACACGCACGCACGCACGCACGCACGCACGCACGCACGCACGCACGCGCACACGCACACGCACACACATACACATATACACATATACACATATACACATATACACATATACACATATACACATATACACATATACACATATACACATATACACATATACACATATACACATATACACATATACACATATACACATATACACATATACACATATACACATATACACATATACACATATACACATATACACATATACACATATACACATACACATTATCGTGAAAATGTTTCAATTGGATTCTATGGTCCTAGAAACGTGCTCATTTACCAAAATCTCGATATGCGATTTTTAGCACGATCCCTATACCTTCCTTACCAAGCGTAGCAAAAGGTAAAAAATCTGATGTGGCCAACACTATACCTCCCACCATTTAATTTTTATTAATTCAAATGTACATACTTACATATTTACTTATGCTGAAAGCTGTACAAAGTTCCATTCCATTCCACTATGGATCTATTTACTATTTTCTTTTTAAAACGTTGCTATTAATAATTTGAAATGATTAGTTCTTTGACAGTGACATGTATTTGTCAGTTACATATATTTGTGATATGAACTGTGTAACCAAGGAGTTGTCTTTGTTTAAAGCGTAGGCTCCGGGATTTAAATTATAGATAATTTTATAAATTTATTCATAAAATATATAGAAAAAGTATTAATGCAAACCTGTAGAAAATTTAATAATCTTTAATTTTTATAATAACATAAATCTCGAAAAAATAACATTGGTATGGGAGGTAAAAACAGTTACTAAATCAATTATTTCGTTTTAAAAATTTATTTTATTTGCCAATCTTGAGATTAGGTCCATCGATCTTTGGCTTCTTAATAAGTGCTTCAACCATTGAATCATTTCTATTCGTTTAACTACAATTACAAAATCATCTTCCCAATAACTGTACATATTGAAATTACACGATCTAAACTTATTTTGCCAATAATTCCGAACATTAACGACAATTAGAGCAAAAACAGCATCTAAATTTGCTCAATAAGAACCAAATTTGCAGACAGATAATAATCCCGCTGAGGTTGTCTCTTCCCAATTGAAATTAGTTTTGGCAGGATGTGACGACGTGGCTGTTAGTGACGTTTAGTATTTGTTCCTAGGTTGACGCTAACATGAACAATGCCATAGACTTGCAGAGAATAAAGACCGTTATGATAGGAAACTGTTGGTATATTAATCTCCTCTGCATAAATCACATGCTGCATTCACTAGATTAAATGTCACTATCTCCTTTATGGAATATAATGAGTCAATATTCTTGGAACAGCTGATTCCCCAGAGTGATCGAAAGTAGGCGATGCTTAATATTGTTTAAAAACCCTGCATTTAATTAACAGTCCAAAATCCAGTCGCGGCTTGTTGGTCAATGATTCAGTAAATCATATTTGGTATAGTTCGTCTAGGGATCATTTTCCGAAGACTCGTTATCGTTTTATTACGGCAGTACAATAGAGGGTCCCAATAGCCTGGCATGTGCCAGGGCTGTAATGAAAAATTTGAGTAGGGGTTTGAAATATTTCATTTCACAAATTTTACTTTCCAAAATAGTAAAAAAAAATTGTTTAATATTTAACTGTTTTAAAAAATATATTGTATAATCAGATTTCCGTGACCACCCAGGAGGTACTGATTGCGGACCGTTAATCTTTGTTCATAGTGGCGATTTCCCCAAGAGGCCTATAACCACATGTCATTTAAAAAAATATATGAATATTTATTCGGACATAGTGCACTCGTCCTCGTCTTCAGAATTGTTATCGGACATATCTGAATCCCTTAAAGATATAATTAATGGATTCACGTCTTTGTAAAGTGATACAAATTTATTTTCTTCTGTTATAATATGTTGAATATAATTATTCCTTTGTTGCTAGCCAATATTTTCAACTTCTTCCCTGATTAATTGAACTACACTAGAATTTAATTGTGGTGATACATTTTTTGATCTAACATTGTTTTTTAGTTGGCTCCAAATTAACTCAATCGGATTAAATATGCAATAATAAGGTGGTAAACGTAATATTTTATGCCCTGCCTGTTGTGCCATATTGTCTATAACGTAAGACTTATCAAAATTCTGCTCTTTTATAATTTTAAGTAAATCATTTTTTGTTGCCCTTTCTGGTATTGGCATATTTTTCTTTACTAAAAAATCTATTATTTCAGCCTTTCTTGTTGCTGTCGTCGGAATTTTATTCTCTTGTCGCGAATGGTAGGTGGCATTATCTATGACTATTACTGAATTTGGTGCAATATTAGGAAGTAAATTATTTTCAAACCAACGTTCGAAGAGTTCAGCCGACATATTTTCATGATAGTCTGCAAAAGATGTTTTGAAATCTTTTGCTGATAACAAAAGTCCATTTTTAATCCAGCCGTTCTCGTCAGCGTTTAAAATAATTATCAGTCGTCCCTTCGATACAGGTACATTCTGGAAAGTGCAGTCTTGGTCTACAGTCGAATACTGGGCGTAAAATATATACCAGCATTGCAAATACTGAACTGGTCGACTGTACGGACCGAAATATTTTGGCATTGCGGTTTTAGCTATTGTGCACCCATAATAAAACGATAAGGAGTCTTCGGAAAATGATCCCTAGACGAACTATAAATATTTTGGTTAAGTGTATATAATGGAGTGCTAGTGTCTGCTTCGATGTATGAAAGCGAATGTTAGGCATGAACGGAAAAGCATAAAAAGGGAGTGACTGCCGTGGAAATGAGGTATTTACGTGGTATATGTAAGACGGAATCGCGTGAAGAATAATTTAGTGTGCGAACAATGTATGTATGTGAATGATGTAGTTGTTTTAGGTGAAAATGAAGAGCAACTCAGAAGAATGCTAGAGAGAATACATGTAGTTGGAAAAAGTATGAATCTGGAGTTGAATGTTGATAAATCCATGGTATTAGTATTTGAAAGGAGTAAATTGGTGACTGTGTGCAATGTGTTGGTGGATAGAGTGAAACTGGAGCAAGTGAATGAGTTTGTATATTTGGGTAGCATGATGTCAAGGGTTGGTCGAATTGATAGAGAAATTGAAAGGAGAGTGAGTGTAAGGTAATGGGTGCTCTGGGTACGTTTGTTTGAAACGTAAACGTGTCAAGAGAAGCTCGTTTAAGTATGTATAATGGAGTGCTAGTGCCTGCTTTGATGTAGGGAAGCGAATGTTGGGCATGGACGGGAAAGCATCAAAAGAGAGTGACTGTCGTGAAAATGAGGTATTTACGTGGTGTATGTGGATATGTAAGACGGGATCGCGTCAGGAATAATTTGGTGTATGAAGAATGTATGGTTAGGAAGAATGTTGTTGAGAGAGTAGGAATGAGCCAGTTGAGATGGTTTGGTCATGTGGAGAGAATGAAGAGTGAACAGCTTGTAAAGCGTATATATCTTGGTGAAATTGAGGGTGTTCGATTGAGTGGCCGTCCAGTGTGTAAGTGGATGGATGTGATTGATAAGGTGCTAAAAGAGAGAAAGTTTCCGAGTGGGAAGAGAAGAAGAGCGTGTATGAATGCGATTATGAATGTGGCCGAGGCGAAAGAAGTGTGCTTAGATAGAAATGTGTGGCGAAGGATGATTGTTTCGTAACTATTATTGTAGTCCGGTTGCGGTATTTCGCTACTGAAAATCGGTCACTTTAATATGTTAAGAGTGAGGAATATTTGTTGTATGATGTCAGGTTAGTAAGAATGTTGTGGAAAGAGAGAGTGATTATTTTTGTGGTTGATGTTATTATTATTGTTTCGGGTCTGTGCTAACCCACTAAGTGGGAAATGCGTGATTTTATGTATGTATCAATGTATGGTTAGGCAGAATGTTGTTAAGAGAGAATAATAAAATGTACACTTTGTATTTACAGTGCAATAGTTTTGTAGTGAAGATAGGAACGTATTCAAATATGCTTGTGTAAAATAATACATTAATTTTAAAAACGCTTGAGGAATGCAATTCGAGTGACATTTAATGTAAAATCCCTAAATTGTTTTTGGGTTAAATTCCTAATTGGCAACATTGGATCGAACATAACCATACTTCACTTTACAATCATAATCTTTTATTACATTAGGCGGTTTCGGGCGACATACCCGTTCACTTCTTCGGATTACTTACGGTTAGTTACGGTATGATATGGTTAATGGTGGCGCCAAAAATCGTTGGTTCACTTGTTGACACCGTGCTTGGTGGTTATGTATATTCTGCGACATTTAAAACTGTCAAAAATAGTGTCTGACAATTAAAATGCATTATCGGAGAAAGATAGTTTTTTCCATATTTGTCCAAAAAAGAGTCAACGAAAATAATGTCACCCTGTTCGACATAAGACCACGACTCCGACTGTTTTGACTTTTGACATTTCAAAAAAAGACATGATAAAAAGAGATAGAAATAGTGAACAGAGAGCTGACCCGACTCGCAAACCCGTTCAGCTGTGAGCACTGATCCAAGCATACCGGGTATGTTGTTCCTAGCGGCCGAATGTGTGAACGTACCTGAACGCAACATACCGCAAGTGAACGGTTGTCGCCCGAAATCGCCTATAGTCTACATTGTTTACGTATAAATTTATTGTGTACGTATTGCCGTCACGTAGATGTAGACAATTAAAATCGACGCGTAGGAACCCTTAGGTAACATTTATCTTTGAAATGTCTAATATTGTTATTCCTTTTATACACAGAACAAATAACATTAAAGAAAAGTATTCGCTAAGCAATTAATTTCAAACAAAAATGATTCAGAAGATGTCAGTCTCGATTGGTGGCACGTTGAGAGAAAATAGTGGTAATATATTAAATAAATTAGATCCTTTTAACTTTCTGAAGGACGGTAATATAAATAAATGATCAGCTGTTAAAGTAACAAAGGCAATATTATCTTGTATAAAAGAAAATGGCTTAGTTTTAAATCGTAATAAGAACAAGACGATCTCATGCTTATAATAAAATTCCGGCCATTTCATTTAGAGCAAAAACAATTTGATAAACTCGGTAGTAAATTTATTTGTGCAGTCACAGGCGCACCATTAAACTCCACACATCTTCCGCAGTTTTTCTCCTGAAACATTCCGTTGAAAAATGAAATATCAGCTTAATAACAACTCCCCATCAGGAAAAAAATTATATTAGATGTTTCAGCGCATACAGCAAAGATCAGTTTCTCTGAAAAAAGCGCTGTCGTGGAAAGATGGATTACAGAGACGTAAGCTAATTTTAACTCATCACAAAAAATAAATACTGCGACTAACTTTTAGGGTACTGCGGGACGACTGGTCTGAAGAAATTAAGCGTTCATATTTAATATAAACTTAATGGTTTCTGTTAAAAAATTGAGTAAGTATTTTCAAATTTGGAACAAGAAAATTGAAAGTTCTACTTAAATAATTAATCCGCAAAGACAAAAATTTGGATTTTTGTTATACAAAAAAATAATACTTAGGTCATCATTTTCAGCTGTAAGATTTACTAAACTTTTATCTATACTATTATTCACGAAAGATGACTATTCAAGGTTATTTGTTCGAAGAAAGAATGCACATCACTTTATAGCAGTAGCTTAGCAACATTTTGTATTAGAAAGAGAAAGATTGTTTGACCTATGTCTATTTAATTTATGTGGTGTGACAGATATACGTAACTAGTGGCATTCTAACACACTATAAATAATAATGACATATGTCATAGAATTACAGATACCTAATTATCTACTACACTGCCCTCTATGCTAATATTTACCCAGTAGCGTTGACGTTTAAATCAAATTATTATTCCTTGGTTTATAAGTTAAATCTATAAACATAAATCTTACAGAAAGGCATTATTTAGAAAGAAACATAATTTTCAAATGAAGTACTCTTAGGTTTTCAGTTAAAATGTGTCCATAAATACTTCATGTTGCACGCCTATGCATACGAAGTGCAATGAAGTTATTTGCAAGTAATATTATATCAGACGGCTCACAAATGACCTTGAATAGTTATCTTTCGTGAATAATAGTTTAGCATCCTTATTCTTATATGAGACTTTTAATCTTATTATCGTACATGTTTCATCAAATATATATTAAGTATTATAGTTTGAGGTTCGTTTTCACATGACAGATCTCAGTTCTTTATTTCTTATGCACTTATTTCTGAATATTATTACATTTTAGAGAGTTTATACTGGTGACGGTAAATAAAATCAAAAATGAATTCAAACGTGGATAAATATAGTCCCCAAAAAAATTAGTGATCCGTCATCTCCCAAAAATCAATGCGAAACATTGAAGTCTGCAATTCGACGTACATATTTACTATTTACATGTGTGGTGAAAGTAAATTGTTTTTTAAGGCCCTTTTCATAATCAATTTTAAGTATGATAATTAAATTAAAAATGATTTGTGTTGTGCTTTCAAAGCTGTTTTCTTATACTAATTGTAATAAATTAATGTATTAATTGTTGTAATCAATCCATATTATTATTGCAATGAATTACAATTGAAAAGAAAATAATTTTCATTATATACCGTTCATATTATTTCTAATTTAAAGTCCATAAATGATGATCGGACTATAATGAGGGCATAATGAACAATTATGCCCTCATATAATGCCCTGGTTGTTATATATATATATATATATATATATATATATATATATATATATATATATATACAGGGTGATTCATCGGTCTGTCCTCTCTTTATAACTCTTTTATTTTAAGTCAAATAGAAAAACTCTTCAAATATAATTTATATGATATATTATTGGCTATCTACGTACCATATGCATTTGTATACAGGGTGCTCCGTTTAAGCGCAACAATATGTAACTTTATATTTCTTAATGGAACACCCTATATTTATTTATTTATTTTGATAGTAAATTAGATTTCCTTTAAAAAAGTATTAAGTAATAAGGGGTCTAAAATTATAAATTAATAAGTTATTTACGTTCATAAAAAATAGTAGTTCAGAGTGGAAAAAACCATAATATAATACATAATTTTGATCCTTTTTTATTAATATTTATTTGAAACATTACTCTAATTCCAAAGAAGCTAACAAAATTTAGTGACAGGCTAAATAATGCAAAATTATAATAAATGCTCGAAAACTTGTCCTTCAACTTCAATAGATTTTTCTATTATAAATATTATATTAACCATCTCATCTTTACTAAAAATTTTATTATTCATTTTTACATCAACAATGATAAACTAAGAGTATTTGGACAACTTTTTGTTTAAATTCGAAACAATTGATCAAATTATCCATAGCATACTTTGTTAATAATAACATGATAGAAACATATCATTCAACGAATAAAGTTAAATAACTTCTTAATTTATAATTTTAGACCCCTTATTACTTTATACTTTTTTAAAGAAAATATAATTTACTATCAAAATAAATAAATAAATATAGGGTGTTCCATTAAGAAATATAAAGTTATATATTGTTGCGCTTAAATGGAGCACCCTATATACAAATGGATATGGTACGTAGATAGATAATACTATATCATATAAATTATATTTGAAGAGTTTTTCTATCTGACTTAAAATAAAAGAGTTATAAAGAGGGGACAGACCGATGAATCACCCTGTATATATATATATATATATATATATATATATATATATATATATATATATATATATATATATATATATATATATATATATGTATACACCGTATCCTAGCAATAAACAGTTCATAATACTTTAATGAGACATAATAGTATTTTTTTATGTACCAAGGGCGTTACAATGATGATAATGCCAGGAGGGCGACGAGGATCTAGCCCAAAGGCCTTTGGGCCGAAGGATAGATGTCGTCCGATGGGCTTGTTTATTATCAACATTTATTTATTTTTAAAAAATCAAGGTTATATATCATTGGAGATGATGGAATGGGTGAATTTGATGTTTCGGAAGATAATTTATTGAAACGGTGTAAAGATATTATTTTGAATGCTTCTGCATACTTTGAGGAAGACAAACGCATAAATGTTCCCGTAATTATTCTATTCTCGTCTGTAGAAGATGTATTATATTTTGAGGTTCGTTTTCACATGACATCTGAGTTCTTTATTTCTTATGCACTTATTTTTGAATATTATTACATTTTAGAGAGTTTTTCTGCTTTGGATGTGTCACATGTGACGATAAATAATATCAAAAATGAATTCAAATGTGGATAAATACCGTCCCAAAAAAAAATTTGTGATCCGTCAAAAATCAGTTCGATGTACTTACTATTTACATGTGTGGTGAAAGTAAAAATCCTTTTTAAGCCCCTTTTCATAATCAATTTAAAGTATTTTAATTAAATTAAAAATGATTTCAAAGCTGTTTTCTTATTATATTAATTGTTGTAATCAATGTATTAATTGTTATAATCTATCATTATAATTATTGTAATGAATTATAATTAAAAAGAAAATAATTTTCATTAAATACCATTCATATTATTTCTAATTTAAAGTCCATAAACAATAATCGGGTTTTAATGAGAGCATACTGAACTATTATGCCCTCATATAATGCCCCGGTTGTTATAGATATGTTTATATACTCCGTATGCTAGCAATAAACATTTCGTAATACTTTAGTGAGACATAAATAATTAAAAATACACAATAAATATATAATGTGTAGTCCAGTCAAGGAATGGTTTCTAGACAGACTTTTGTGCGCACTTTTTTTTATTTTTGGTCTGTGTTCGGAGGTATTTGGAGATGAATATACCAAAAGTCCTGGGGTCTCCGACGGGAGATAACGTCAGGGCATAGCAATATGTGTCCCTTATTTTTGGTTCCGTAATCGTTTTCTAGTTTTAAGTTGTTGAAAATTGAAAAACGTTGTTTTTCCAAAAATAACTATTCAGTTTGCAATAACCCTTCTCAAAAGTGGTCACATATATTTGTCAAGTCAAAATTCTATACCCGTATTCTGTCTTCATTTTTCACTTAAAAATTCTTGTTACATTTCTTCCGATGCAATAAACCTTCTCCTTGAATACTTTCCTCTTGCTAGTCAAGATGAGAAATCCAAATATGTATTGGAAACCCAATAAATAACAATGTTAGTTTTTACATTTGCAAGTGGAGTGTATGACTAAATGATTCGTTTTTCTGGTTGACCTGTATTTGTTGAAATTGTGAGTTATCCTTCGTCCGTTGCAACGCACATTTTTCATGTTGCATTGCGGCTGCGGATTCTGCCAGAGCTTGTGCCAGAGCGACTGCGTGGAGCCAGCAAACGCAGAACAGGACAATCAAGAGGGCGCAAGAAATTAATTGCCACTTCATTAAAAGGGACACGAATAAAGATTTTCGCGGTGTATGTGTGTGTAAGAGATCAAAGAATATAAAGAAGGAGTTAGACATTTACAATTCAATTAAATTAAATATATAAAATAGGATGACGCATTTAATTTCAAAAAAGTCTAAAGATCAATACTGTGAATAGACTTTTTTTAAAATTTTAAATGCGCTTTTAGTGAACAAAATCATATTGAAGTGAAAAGTAGTGCAACATTTTTATCTTTGCTTTTTTTGAAACGTTTCATAAGATTTCATTGTCTAAGTCAGGGGTCGCTAACCTTTTCAATGTGTTGAGCTACTTTAAAAATTTTCGAACAGAAAGTGAGCTACCTATATTTGGGGAGGCAAGGCATTCAAAAAAGCGCCGCGCGCAATTTTTTTTTTCATTCAAGGTCAAATGTCTTGTAATTAAAAGTTACACTTTTTCAAGGGATGTGAAGCTGCATGTGTTTCCCCTCTCATGTACAATAATAAATTACCAGATCACAGAACATTTTAGAAAAGAGCATATATATTTAATGGATTGCATCCTTTACAAATACGTCATTATAATATTATAAATATGACATCAGAAATATGCATATACTAAAAATGAATAAGCAGAAGATTCGCGTCATCAATAAATATTACTAGATAATGACGTCACTTATTACTAAGTTTACATGGGGTACTAATGTATTCTAGGAAATGCAATGCGTGTTGCATAACTTACTCATGCAGATGAATTATCGTGTAATACTGATTAAAACAAATCAATAATACTCAGGATGTAGTTTAGGTCGTCTCACCTCTAATCAAATCAAAGCGCCCCAAAAACTATAATAAAATGAGAAAATTGTGCGCCCCCAAAATCTGTGCGCCCTAGGCTGCAGCCTAGTCAGCCTATCCGGTAATTGGACACTGCAGTAATTCTGTAACTCAGAAGAAACTGTTGTAATTAGTACAATAGGTAGATATATTATATTGATATATTGTATTGTCAGCTAATTGAGAGTTCTATATATTTTTTACAAAACAATAATACATAACTACTTTGATATTTACAATTATTTATATTAATTCAAGTCACTTGTGCCTGGATGAGATGAGATGACAATCACTGACAATCAAGTGACATGGACAGGATCGATATTTGATCGATTTTAAATTCAATGTAAACATGGACATTGTCAGTAGTGCTACCGGTATGATACGAAAATTAACTACAATTATTTCAAATAATTTTATATTCCCTAAAAGGAATAAGGATTGACTTTGATATGAAGGTAAATTTCATTAATATATACGTTTCTTAATACTAGTATTTTTTATTCCTTCTTTTTAAAAAAATAAATAACACCCAATAATTTCTATAAGTTATATTTCAGTTTATAAGGTTTTTTTCATGTCGATGACGTGAGTCTTCTGCTTGTTCATTTTTAGTATATCATATATGTTTTAAAAATAAAGCAAAACTTAAGAAAAATAACAAAAAAGTAATTTACTACTTTAAACAATAACATATGTAATAGCTATTAACATACCTAGGAATGTTATGTATATCATAACTGCCGAAGATGTCGGTTTGAAATCCGAGCTCGTACAGCAAGGATTTTAAGACATGTAAGGCTTGTTATGATTAATAACATCCGTGGTATGTTCAATAGTTTATCGGTTTCAGAAAATTAAGACATTATTGATAAATACCATTTTTTGAAATTCTCTCATTAATGCTACTTTCAGATTGCTATGATTAACAGAACAATTATTTTGACATATTATGTCAATATGACAAATATTCAAATTATGTGCTTTGTTCCACATGTTTATTACTTTAGAATAAAGTAGACCGTTTTTAGAACGATAGGCTAACGTTATCTGTATGTATTAATGAAGAGCATTATATTTTCATTTAATTTTATTTTCATTTTGTTAGACCGTTGTTGACAAGTCAGTAAGGTAATAATATTACCATACAGATACAGTTATTACTTAGTTACCAGCCTACTTTTGTACATGTAAACAATGGAATAATATTCTGAAACCGGTAAAAAAAATACATTACTCTATATCTCGTTGGAATGTAATAATTTTTAATGAAATGAGTTAAGCTATATGGGTCATGTACATCAAAAACCGTAGAATTTTATGTATAAACTTTCAATGCAATAACGATCATAGTCATAGTCTCAATATTATTTAGCTTTGATATATAGCCATACAACAGATCAACAGAAGAACGTTATTGATATAAACTTGTTTTTTTAATTTCCTAAAAACTACATAATAATGACAATCCCCTTTTTGCAGTGTGGCCTTCGTATCGTAACCTAATTTGTACAATCTGTAAAAACAGTTTTGAAAGAAAACAGATGCACTTGTGGCACAGCGGGATACCACACGTGAACATTTCTTATCTCGCTGTGACGTCACCTGTACCCCTGTTAGCGTACGAACCCCGCCTACCTGTGTGTGGTTTGTCGATATAAATAGATGCAGCTGAGCAGCTGCATGTATCCAATTATTTAGCAGCTGCATGTATCCAATTATTTATAACACTCGGACGCTACAAATCAGTATGGTAATAATATTACCATACAGATACAGTTATTACTTAGTTACCAGCCTACTTTTGTACATGTAAACAATGGAATAATATCCTGAAACCAGTAAATAAAATAACATTTTAATGTGAATCCTGACAATCAAACCCGTCGATAATTTTTTTAATATTCGCAGTATAGTTGGTTACAGCCATCCGAATACAATTATCCAAATGTTCATCTGTAAGTCGGTTGCGGCATTTGTTCCTTATCACTTTCATATTAAAGAAAGAAGATTCACACAAATAGGTCGAACTGAATAACGCTTTTACTTTTAAGGCAACTCTAACTAAAACTGAATATTTTTCTTCACTAAAGGCCAGTTAAATTTTGTATTTGACACCAACGATTTTAAAGCTAATTCATTTTGAAGCGTAATAACTTCCATTTCAGTTGCAGCACTGTTTTCGCCAAAGTGCTGCATAATACAAGTAGAAAATGGCTCAATTTTAATTTCCATGAAGGTTGAAGCAACAAATTGTGCCACTGGTGCGACTTCGTTGAAATCTTCAAAGCGGGATTTTAAGGCATTCTTCAAGTTAGAAATTATTTGCACATGATTTTTACTGTCATAGGGTTGTAACGGATTTTGAAATATCTTTTCTGAAAGAAGACGAAAATGCTTGGTATCGCGCAAGGTGTATATACGAGGGTACCCTTTTATATTTCGGGATTAGAGAACAAAAACAAATATTAATCATCGAAAATAGCTTTATTGTTTTTCAAAATATTCCCCATTAAGATCTATACACTTTTGCATGCGTTTGAACCAATTGTCGAAGCACTTTTGCCACTCTGATTGAGGTATCTCCAAAACATGCATTCTGAACGCATCAACCGCTTCTTCAGGTGTCGAAAAACGTTGACCTCTCATTTTATTTTTTACGTACGGGAATAAAAAGAAGTCATTCGGTGCCAAGTCAGGACTATACGGCGGATGACTCATCAAATCGATGTTTTGAGTGCTCAAAAATGCAGTTGTTTGAGCCGATGTGTGAGAGCTCGCATTGTCGTGGTGAAGAGTGATCCGTCTTCGGCGGTTGTTTTTTCTGATTTCTTGGAAGACAACTGGCAAACAAATGGTTGTGTACCACTCAGAATTGACTTCTGCGTTGTTCTAGTGGTACGGTTGCGACATGTCCACGAGCCTTTTTTTAAGCGATTGACAAATTGTGTGGGATCCAACGCGAACAAATTTTTTTGACAGTCAAATGTTCATGCAATATTGAATGTATGCTGGTCCCACTAATGCCTAAGGTTGCCTCAATCTCACGATAGGTCACATGACAATATTGCAATATCAGTTCGCGCACAGCATCAATGGTTTCCGGAACAACAACTGATTTTGGACGACCTTCACGAAATTCGTCTTGGAGTGAACTACGACCTCGGTTGAATTCACCATACTATCGATAAACACTGGTCCTTGATGGAGCTTCATCGCCAAAAATTGAATTAAGTTCATCGATGCACTGTTGTTGACTTAATCCACGTCGAAAGTTGTAAAAAATAATCGCACGAAAATGTTCACGATTTAATTCTATTTTTTGGCCGAGATGAATCTTTTAAGTTACTGTAAACAACACAAATAGCGCTCGTATGTCAAAACGTTCTGAGTACGTATAACCTCAAAAATGTCAAACTTTACGATAGAGCTGTCAGTTGCCAGATTGCAACACTAGGGTTGTCCAATCCCGAAATATAAAAGGCAACCCTCGTATTAGTAGGAGAATGTAGTATCGATAGTATTATATATTTATTTTTATAGCGAGACATGCTTGTCAATTGTGCAACGAAAAATTATTGTTATTCATTTCCAAACCATATACAATATACATAAAATAGTTAAAAATACACAATAAATATATAAAACATTACAACAAATAATTCTCACTCCTTAGATACTGAAGTGAGCGATGAAAAAAAAATGAGAATTTATGGAAAATTCTATTATTTTTAGTTCTTTTGAGATATACCTGTGTGAGCTACCGGAAGTATCCACGCGAGCTACCGGTAGCTCGCGATCGATGGGTTGGCGACCCCTGCTCTAAGTCAACCCCACGGTAATTTATTTGAGACTGACCACTCAGCTAGAAGCGTTTCGTTCTTATTAGAGCTAATCAGTGTGGTGCTCTCACTGAACCCAATATTATATTACTGGAATGCGCCATGATGCAAGATTCTTATAGTAACAGTACTTTTCATCGACCGTAAAAGTTATTTATTATATTATATTATATGAGTGTGGAATGTATCATATTAGTCACGAAAGAAAAAGTGTAACACAACGTTTTATCCAACACTTTTTTTAAAAATTCTTAAATCATTTTTAAGTTCTCATTCATCGTTTGACACTGACAATTCAATTGATGTAGTAGCCGCTTTCTTTTTATCAAGAAGATCAACTCCGAGTAGCACACATCTACCCTAAATCATTCTTTTTAAAAGGGGATAAATGATCTTGTACTACCCAGTTTCTTCGTTCCCGCCCCCTCGAAGCACCACATTTGAAACAGGATCATATATATCCTGAACTGATCCCGAATGTCAATGTCACGTCAATATGACTGAATGCTATGTATTTTGTCTTTTTTGTAAGTATTTGATATTAAAATGAACTGAATAGAAGAAATTAATTAGTTTGAAACGTTATATCATGTTTCATTACCTTAAGAAATACACCCATATTTAAATACTCAAAGGTAAAAGAATTTAATATGTCAAAATCAAATCAATAGACTATAACTTCTTATTTTAAAAAATATACTATTCTTTTTAGGAGTAGTTCAGTTCAGTTCAGTACGAGGTAAGATCAGTTCATTTTCCCCCTAAAAAGAAGTAGCCATTGAATGGTTGTTATGGTTTTGTTACATTGTTATTGAAAAAAATTTGCTGTAATAATTATTGTCTGCCATTGGGAATTATTTGAAAGAAAAATACATTGAGTGAAAATGAGGATCTTCCTTTAAAACGTATTCACTTAGACGCACAAATAGCATCTTTGAATTTAATTCCGAAGCAAGTAACCATTAACTCGTTTTTCATTTTCGTTTCGTCAGCCGTACATGACAGTTATCAATGTGTAAAGACAAGTAACTTTTTTAATGTTAAATTATTTGTAAAATTGATTTTTATTTATAATAAAAAAAACAGTAATAATTCCTCCGTGACTTCTAAAATATTCTCTCACGGAGTGACTAATGTTCTACGTTATTTATTTCACATAACCATAGTAACAAATAGATTATGAATCGGTGTTGGATAAAAAAATATTCCTTTATTCACTATAGTGACAAAGGATATACTCGTCCATATTCATAGCGACCAAGAAAATATGCATCGAAGGATAAAAAATTCGATACTTCGCTTCTTCCTGCATGCATTATCACCAGCAAGCTCCTGCTTATTTTCTACGTAATATTTGCATGTGGCGAATGTTCTTCGGATGAGATATACGAGTAGCTACGCCATATTTACCGCACTTAGATTAAGTTCTGTTAATTAAATGGCATAATTAATTATTAAATCGATTGTTCTTTATAATTATACCCTACGGACTACCGTTTCTTATCGTTGTGTGCTTATGTGCTTGAGGTTTTTATATAATGAAATTTATTTTATGCCTGCGTGCTTACATTGTTATTATGGCGCAATATAGAAATTAATGATGATATACTTGCAATGTAGAGTTAATTTATTAAAGATATTACAACCGTATCATTCTAAAAATATTTTGTCTACTTTGTATGTACCTAATCTATAAAATAAAATAAATACATACATGGTGTCTCACAACTCGCGCCCCAGAGCGAATGAGGAAACACGAGACTGCACTCGGATGTGTAATTTCGAAGAAAAAAAATCTAGCTTAAAAAGATATTCGAGAAAAGACTTCTTAAAATTGACCAATCAGAGACCTACACCTTTAACGTATGTTTGCCGTAATTTTACGTTATTAATAATAATAATAATAATGCATTTATTTGTTCTAAGGTCGTTCGACCTATACAAATCTTAATTTACATATACTCGTATTATATACACATACAATTTTTACAGTTTACAGAGACATTTTTAGTGCCCTCTGTTGGCACCTTCGTTACGTGCAGAGTAGCTTATAGTGACCTCTGCTGCCACTCGGACTCTTCTGGGTGTGTCGGTTTTTATTATAAAAACTGACTCGTGTGGGATTCGATCGCGGTCCCACACGAGCAACCTTGTATGCCAGGCGAGCACTCTAGACCGCACGACCACAGAAGACCGTTGTTATTATGGTTTTATACAAAATCAAATCTTTAAAATGTGTGGGCGACTGTAGTTTTCGAAAAATGTTAGTGTCAAATTAAATTTGACAAGGTGAATAAAAAAGGCAAATTCTTTACCATGTATTCAGCCGCTGATTACTTAGAAATGATTATAATTTTCGGAGAATGTGGACGTAACGCCAGAGAGGCAGCACGAGTCTATTCGGAACGTTTTCCGGATAGAAATCTTGTGGATCGTAAAGTGATATTGAGAGCCATTACAAGGACGCATGAGACCGGACAAGTTATGCCAGATCGAAAAGAAACTGGTGTTACAACCAGTGGCGTAACTAAAAGTTCGGGGGCCCGCCCGCAAAAAAATTTTGGGGCCCGTTTTTAATTGTAGCGTGTATCATGAAGAACTACATACCACAAGAACTTGTGGAAATTTTGACTAGGCTCACTTTCATCTGAGTTGACATGTTAAGAAGCAAAATAATCAATATTGGAGGCCTGAACATCCAAGATTAGGCACCTTTACATCCCACCAAAGTCGTTGTATGTTGTGGCATATACTATGAAAATGTCCACTGGGAATTGATTCATACATTTTTGGTATCCCAAATGAAAGAACTTGGATGCGACAAAATATGGTATTAGCAAGATGGATCAGTATCATACAGTCAAAATAGTAGCAATTTTTCGAAAATCATTCTGTTATCGTTATTTAATCCCACGTTCTGACATTGGCCGCCAGGTGTCCTAATTTGACAGCCCCAGACTTCTTTTTATGGGGTTATTTTAAAGGAAAACTCAGGATCAGTTGCAGGGAAATATTTGCCAAAAAATCGAAATTCTACCGGCCGAAATATTATGAAAAATAAAGAGCTTGATTTTGCATAGCGGATAAGGGGCCCCTTAGCAAATATTATTTTAGGAAATTGACATTTAGAAAAATAAAGGACTAAATAAATTTGTATGTTGCTACCTCTCTAGAGCCGGGGGCCCGCCCGCAATGCGGGCCCTGCGGGCCCTTTAATTACGCCACTGGTTACAACACGTTGCACTGTACGATATAAATGATGATCTCGGATGACACCTTCGCTAACCTAAATTTGTTGACAGTGAAAAGTCAACTCTAAAGTGTCAAAATTACAGTACGTCAAACAAATTTTGTAACTCACTAGTAGTATTTTTATAACCTAGCAACCAGTTTTATTTTGTAATAATATCATCACACCTCAAGATATCCTTCCGGGATTGGTGGATTAAAAAGTCTTGTAACTCCTTTATGCAAGCAGCCGCAAATTATTTTCTTCTATTTGTTGGCAACCTATTGTCGTCGGCAAGTGTCAGTTTAGTCTGGGGCGCGAGTTGTGAGACACTCTGTATGTTAAAATTCTCTATAGAAATTAATTTTTCAGTCTGTTTTATAGAAACTTTTCAGCTAATATAATTTATATTTTAAATAATATCTCAAGATAAAATCGTTTACCACCTGTCACAATTTTCGGTTGACTCATTATTCTGTTTTAAAATTGAAATTTTTATTTAGTTTTCATAAAAGAAGATAAAACCAAATTTACCTTGTTCAAATTTTAAATTTATGAATCGGCACAAAACGAAAATTAATTTGGCCAAAGGATTTAATTCTACTCCCATATGTAGGTTTAAAAAATCATTGTTTTGTAAACGAACGAAATAATTGAATCTAATTATAATTCAATACAATGGGAAACAGTATCTGTTAGGAGAAAAGTAGGTCACCAGTGTATTGTTATTAAAATTTGTGGTGTGGATAGCTGTGTGCGTAAAATTGCCGGGATGGGACTCTTTATTTTCTAACAAAATATTTTGTGCGAATCTATCGACTGACTGAAACCGGTATTTTCATCTCTGGTCAAACTGGCCGTTAACTATCAGTTAAAACAATAGCTATTTGTGTATTAAGAGCGCAAAATGGGACATTGTCGATTGAGAGGTTGTTGCCGCGCGACGCAGGAGCGAGGCATTCTCTCGAAATCGACAATGTCCATTTGCGCTCGAAACACACACAAGATTTTTTCTACAGTCGCCACAATGGGGTCCTCCACCATAACAAAAAATTATTACCTTCCGTCACCTTTAGGTAAGGAAGGTATTGTCTTTGGTCAAAAAATTCGATGATGAGTTTTTAATCAATAAGCACGTTTTAGGGTCCCTAGAATACGAATTTACTATTTTTACGATGATGTCTGCGATAACTCTAATACTACAGTTTCAAAAATTATAATTTTTTCTTATACTTCTTCGTTATATCCATATGAAGAGCTGATTAGATTTTGGTTACAATTGGTCAACCGGAAGTACCATAATTTGAAGATTTTAACAGTTTTTCTTGAAAAAAAGATGTTAAATATCATTTTTTCACATTTAATGTTATTATAAATATTAAAGAACATTGTATTCTCTATACGATTTGACTGCATTTTATACTTAATAATAAATGGATATAGAGTTAAAAAATTATAAAGAAATTAAATTTCATAAAGTAGCTATAGCTGTGAAAACAGCTACTATATTAAGAAAATTCTGATTGAAAGATGTCAGTGTCAAGTGAAATTGACATAGTGTGTTTGTCTTATACTTTTACTGGAAATATAGGATCTTGTACTTTCTGTATGGAATTTATATAAAATACATACAACTGCCTTAAGGTAATGTACAAGAAATAATAATAATAAATCTTTTATTTCTGCAGATACATTACGCTGTATATAGAAAACGTCACAAAGTAATAATTTAAGACATAAATTTTCTGTATGAAATTTGCATAAAATACATGCAACTGCCGGAAGGTAATGTACAAGAAATAGAATATTTAGCAAGGAACTTTCGGTATGAAATTTGTACAAAATACATAGAACTGACGGAAGGTAATGTGCTGGCCACATCAGATTTTTTTTTATTTATTTTTACTTCTCGGTATTTTCCATTCTACTTGAGCTATTGCTTCAATCTAATCTAAGCATTTTATACTTTCGTTTTTGTAAATGTATGCCCTATTTTATTTGCACAGCAGTGCGGCATTTTATTTGGTTATGTAAGTGGGTAATGTGTAACTACAGTGTCATTAATTCCTGACTAAACGTTTCCATTAAGAATGTAGCCAAGTAACATTTCTCAGCATTGTATAGTTAGAAATTTGAGGAGCGAGCGTTTTTTCTATTTTGTCGCTCTAGAGCGGCAAAGCGACATTTTGCGTTGACAAAAGAGAGCGCAAATGGCTACTTTGTATATAGACTGTAGAAAAAAGATATTACCAGTATGGCTTAAGTTTAAAAAATTATGCAAGTGTAAACTTTTTAATGCAGTTAAATTAGCAGACAGCTTAATCAGAGATAAAAAAAATACCGCTCCTAAGAGCCGGAATTATAAAGGTACAATTAAATTTAATAAAATAAACAAAATCGAATCAATTTTCTGTTCTTATAATATTTATTATTTATGTTAAAGCTGTATTTGTCTATTTTATTAAATTTACTATGGAACTAAATTTAACGTTCACAATATTGATCCTAAAATTGCCAAATAGATAAGGGCCCGTATTACGACCGCACTTTTATAATAAATACACTTTTATGGGGTGCGCTTTTACATTATATTAATGTGAAAAGTTTACGCTCTTAATACCGGCCGCTGACAAGTATATCTCGTGTCTAATTTCTTCAATAATCTTAATACATGACAGTTTTTGTAATTTAAATATTCTTTTGTCATACAAAGATTTATTCCAATATATTGATATGATGTGCATTTCTTTTACAAATTTTTTGTGTAAAATGCAAATATAAATTGTTATAAGAATTATATACATTAATTCAATAAAAGAAACTGGTGTGGCCAACACAATACCTCCCGTCATTTACCGCCTGAGTTACAAGAAAGATTAAGCTAATCCTTATTTTTGGATTAACGAATTTTACTCTTATTTTGGCAGTTTATTTCTTACAATAGAGTCTAATCTAATCAAAGTAACTACATTTTTGAAAATAAAATGAAGATTAAATTTTAAATATCGGGATAGAATAGAATTCACTAATCCAAAAATAAAAATTAGCTTCAAATTTTTTGCGAATCATTAATTTTTATTAATCTAAATATATACCTACATATTTACTTATGCTGGAAACTGTATTAATTTCCTTTCCTATTGTTCTATTTACGTTTTTCTTTTTAAAACATTACTATTATTAATTTGAAATGATTAGTGCTTTGACGGTGTCATTTATCTGTCAGTTACATACAGTTGAATAACTGCGTAACCAAGGAGTTTTATTTGTTTAAAGTGTAGACTCCGGGATTTAAATTATAGATAATTTTATAACTTTATCCATAATATACTCGTATGTAGAAAAAGTAGCAGTGCAAATTTGTAGAAAATTTAATAATCTTTAAATAAATATATCATCACGGCATATTACGCATTGCTGGGTGTGCCAATCTTCTTTGTATGCAGATATCCGTAATGATGATGACATAATTGAACCGTGCGGGCGTTTACCAAGCGTTATCTGCTGACGTGGAGA
This sequence comes from Harpalus rubripes, assembly GCA_963082715.1. Taxonomy (NCBI): domain Eukaryota; kingdom Metazoa; phylum Arthropoda; class Insecta; order Coleoptera; family Carabidae; genus Harpalus; species Harpalus rubripes. The sequence continues at coordinate 56,475,784 of OY720457.1, read as the reverse complement.
GTGCACTATAGGGGTCAATTTTGTGCCATTTAAAATTCGAAATATTTGGCGTCGGTCGGGATCGAACCCGGTGCCCCAGATTCGCGACCAGACACTCAGGTATTAATCTCGAAAAAATAACATTTTAAGGTATTTTTCGAAGAAAAACTATTTAGAGCTTCAAGTAAAGTGCCATTTCCTGTTCGATTTACACTAAAATCTAATAGGCTCTTTCCGTAATATAAAAAGTTCGAAATACAAGGTTTAAAATTTTTCTGAATGATAGTATTTGAGTTAGAGTGTAGGATCCACACATACATACACACACATACACACAGACATCATCGTGAAAATGTTAAAATTGGATTCTAGAAACCTTCTAACGTTTCCATTTACCAAAATCTCGATATGCGATTTTTAGCACGATCCATGGGCGCCCGCAGACTTTGTTACAAGGTGGGTCGAAATTTTTGTTGTAAGAAAAAAAATGCGCCGCAGGCGAATTTTTAATAATTTTCAAGGTCAAACGTGTTTTAATGCAAAGTAAGATAATATAGAGTTCTTTACAATGAAGCAAATTTGACAAATTCTTAAAAAATTAAAATCAATATTTTATGACGAAAATGCGTATGTACGCTCTAAAAGCGTAGAATTGCCCCTTCTACTAGGCTTTATGATGCGAGATGCGAGCATAAGCAATAACTACAGAAACAGACAATCTGAAAATACAATGTTGCATTAAATTAAAATATATTACTGAGTAACAACATAATTATTCTATTGAACTGCTCAAAATAAAATGTATAATAATTAAATGTTAATTAAATCGCGCTCCTCACAAAATACGGCAACTCTAATCATACGTAGGTACTTTTAATATAAATAAATATGCAATGTCGATTCATTATTTACTTTTCTATTTCTTTATTTCTATATAACAGTAAAATCGATAATTGTGAAAGTTTTGAGAAGAACGTGATCATAAAATGTTTAGAATAAACTACGGCATATTAAAGAAAATACAACACCGAAGATAATGTAATATAATAACAGTACATAACATAATTTACTCATTTTGACACTTCAGCTATTTCGTACTTAGTAATAGATAGTATGTAATAAATTTTTGATTAAAATATAAGAAAATATTACCAATAATTATTAAAAAATACAATAATACATTGAAATGAAAAAATAAAATTATAATTTTATTTTTAAAAATGGATACAGTCCATAAATGAAAGGGGGGTCAGTCGACCCTTTCGACCCCCTCTGTGGGCGCCTATGACACGATCCCTATACCTCCCTTACCCTTATGAGTTGTAAGTCTTTTTGTTAAAACCAGAGATGAATGAAATATCCAGCAAAATATATCACTTTCATCCGAAGGTCTGAAGTCGTCCTTTTAAAAGGGCATCAAGACAAACTATTTTGAGAAGCATCTGAAAACTTCCAGTTTTTTATCGGAGAGATTTGAAAAGTTGTGCGTATTCTACAAATAACCTTTGGCTCCTGCGGGAGTTTGGAAGCAAGCTGTCAGCAAGTGCTCCACAACAAAGATGTTTGCATGCACTTTGTCTAAGACGGAGTATCAATCAATCGGGGACAAGCGTTTTTTGCTGGAAAAAACGCTACTCCCAAGGTTTTTGCGGTGATCGTACATTTTTCACGTGAACGACGCGGATGGTCGTTGAATATGAAGAGCCGAGCCCCACTGCGACAATAATGTTCTCATGGTGATCTTTTCACGTCGTTTACCGAGCATTGCCTTATGCCCTTTTTAATTTTTAATAACAATACACAAATACTGAGCTACTTTATTGGTAACTAACCTTGTTTTTCATTGTACTAGATTACAATTTATTAAACACTAATATACTGGGGTTATTTAATGTACAGATCTAGTTTTTTTTACAACTCTGAAATACAAATGTGCAGGGAATATATACATAAATAAATTTCGGTATATTACCCATTACTGGGTGTGCCAGTCTGCTTTGTATACTATGTTCGCAGATATCGGTAATGATGATGACATATTGGTACCTTGCGAGCGTTTACTAGGCGTCACCACACGACACGGACACTCATTACTGGCGTGGAGAGTGCACGACAGGTGTTACTTGTGTGCCACTAAAGTTCGAAATAATTTTGTCGTCAGTCGCGATCGAAACAGAGTTCCCAGATTCGCGATCAGACACTCATTCACTATTATTGTTATATTGAAATAATAATTGTGAAGGTACTGATTACAACAAAGAATATTTTGATTATAGCTCAAGAATATTTATTACAAGAATGAATTCAACAATGAATTTAGTAGAAAAAATCTGGTGTGGCCAACACAATACCTCCCGCCATTTGCAGCCCGAATCACAAAAAGATTTAGTTAATCCTTATTTTTGGATTAACGAATTCAACTCTAATTTTGACAATTTATTTCTTAAAATTTAAAATATAGTCTAATTTAATCCAAGTAACTACCTTTTTTTAAACCCATCAGCAGGATTAAATCCCAATTACAGAGTGGGTTCACACTCACTCGCATCCATGCCTTAGTGGGATTCTAACCCAGAGCCCCGAGGGCACTCATGACATGAAGCGTTGCTCTAATCATTGAGCCACCGGAGCTATAATAAAATATTTAAATTTTAAATACCGGGATAGAAGAGAATTCACTAATCCAAAAATGAGGATTAGCTTAAACATTTTTGTGAATCGTTAATTTTTATTAATCTAAATGCATACCTAAATATTTACTTATGCTGGAAACTGTATTGAATTCCTTTTCTATTGTTCCATTTACTTTTTTCTATTTAAAACGTTACTAATATTATTTTGAAATGATTAGTTCTTTGATAGTGGTATTTATCTGTCAGTTACATACATTTGAATAACTGGTTTTATTTGTTTAAAGCTCTGGGATTTAAATTATAGATAATTTTATAAATTTATCCATAAAATATATAGAAAAAGTATTAATGCAAATCTATAGAAAATTAATAATCTTTAATTTTTATAATAACATTAATCTGGAAAAAATAACATTTAAAGGTATTTTTCGAAGAAAAACTATTTTGAGCTTCTAGTAAAGTGCCATTTCCGGTTGTCCGATTTTCACTAAAATCGAATGGACTCTTTCCATTACAGAAAAAGCTCGAAATACAAGGTTTCAAAATTTTCTGAATGATATTATTTGAGTTAGAGTGGAGGATCTACACATACATGCACACAGGCATCATCGTGAAAATGTTAAAATTGGATTCTACGGATCTTAAAACGTGGTCATTTACCAAAATCTTGATATGCAATTTTTATCACGATCCCTATACCTCCCTTACCAAGGGCAGCGAGAGGTAAAAAGTAAAATAAATATTCTCCTAAACGGATAATTTTCTGACATTGTTATGTTGCAAGCTTTAATTGTAAAATATTGATTTAATTAGTTTTATAAATATATGTAAGTATCTAGATATTACTTATAATACCATAACTCCTCAATATAATGTAAAACAATTTATGATTTCTTATATAATTGTATACGTCGTGTGTTAAACGCGGCCTACCTATATCTGTCTCTCTCTTCACTCGCTTGTTACATTATGGGTGACGTTTTTTCTATCCTCTTGTCCAGTCCTTACATATTATACTTCGTACTAAAAAAACAATAGCGAATATTATTCATATTGAATAAGACAACCCTCTCTACTTATGGACAGTCTTCTCAACTCAATAATAATAAAAATTATAATAATTAAAAATTGAATTATTTTCATGTAAATATTATGTTATATAATGTACCCGTTAAATTTTAAATGGAATAATCTTTTTCAAATAACAATTGCATCGAATACGGTGTACATAAATGTCAGCAAATATAGCCAATAAATATGCGGAATGGAAATTCTAGTTCGAAAATTTTAATCAAATCTAAATATTTGGATTTGGTATTACAAACAGTCACGGCCTGAAAACGTGTCTAGCGCAGAAATAAAATGTATCTCTGTCAAAAAGGAACTGTTCAGTTATTCAGAACCAGATGTTGACACCAAAAAAAGACGTGTGCTGAAATTTTATTCTGCGGACACTCGACAGAAAAAGAAATATGAGAATATAGTATGGCTGTGTAACACTTTTAAATTTAGTTGAATTCGGATTTAATACACACACGGAATTTATTCTGACGTTTGCGAAACATGATATGTGTTATGCAAAGCAGTGTTTGAAATATTGGCACTGGTACGAAATGTTTGTGATTGACAAACTGTCAGAGAGCTGATTTATAGTTTACATAAAAAATTAAATTGGCCCAGTGTATATCTTACATCTTTCATATGGTGATTATCTTCTTTGCAATTTTTAAAGATTTCTATTTACTTATAATGAATAAAATATGTGTTAATATTTGGTAATTATTAGGATGAAGATACATTATTGTAACGTGTGAGCCCCGTTGCTACGCAGAACAAGCATCTAAGTATAACGCTAGCAATCGGGCTATGTAAACAAACAAGTCGCGACGTGTTTAATTACTTCCGGTCGCCTGAACTTTATGTGTTCATTGTTATTATGCGGTCGAACATTCTAGAGCTCTCTGGAAGTTAATGGCAGCTGTATAAAAGGGACGCAGCTCGGGATTTAGTTAATTACGTAGGAAGAATCATATAGAGACATTCACATGAAGTGTTACAGAGTAAAGTGTTAGGAGAAGCACAGCAGTATCGTGGTGAGCGTATGCAGTTTGTGTCAAGTAGGTACTCGGGAAGTTACTGGTAAACTGGGATAGCTGTGGATGCGAATACTCGGTAGTGTTGACGAGCTATAGTGTACAAGGACAGTAACGGCGAGTCGGGAAATTACTGGTATACCGGGATAACTCTGGAATTGAATACTCGATAGTATTGAAGAGAATTGGGAAGCTAGGTATACGGGGACAGTAACGGCAAGTGGAAGTGAATACTCGGCACGGCAATGGTGTTTAAGAATTGTGGCATACGGACAGTCGGTGATTGTGAGTCTGTGGATGAGAGAAAGTTACCTAAATAGACAGATAGTGAGGTGAAAGGTGTGACTTCTGTCCGAGCAGTTGAATATATAGACACTGTTGAGTCAGTTGAGTATATAGACGCTGTGAAGGTCGGTAAACGGACAGTTAATTGGTTAAATAAATAAATATTGACATAAATAGTCGAAATAAATAATCAGTAAGATCGTATAAATTTTTTAAATACTTATAGTATTAAAGCTTTATTTTAATTAATAATAATTTTATATCTCATTAGAATATGTGAAAAGTTTTCATTTATAATAATTTTGATTACAATAATGCTTAAGCTTTTGCGTTGCTAAGGAAGGAGGTTCTTCAATTGTTTTGTTTATTATCAACATTTATTTATTTTTAAAACATCAACTTTATATATCGTTGGAGATGATGGAATGGATGAATTTGATGTTTCGGAAGATATTTTATCGAAACGGTGTAAAGAATTTATTTTGAATGCTTCTGTATACTTTGAGGAAGAGAAATGCATAAATGTTCCTCTAATTATTCCATTCTCGTCTGTAGAAGATGCAAGTATTAAATTTGGAGCTTCGTTTTCACATGACATCTCAGTTCTTTATTTCTTATGCACTTATTTCTGAATATTATTACATTTTAGACAGTTTGTACTGCTTTGGATGTGTCACATGTGACGGTAAATAATATCAAAAATGAATTCAAACGTTGATAAATATCGTCCCCAAAAAAAATAGTGATCCGTCATCCGTCAAAAATCAATGCGAAACATTGTAGTCTGCAATTCGACGTACTTACTAGTTACATGTGTGATGAAAGTAAATTGCTTTTTAAGGCCCTTTTCATAAACAATTTTAAGTATCATAATTAAATTAAAAGTGATTCTATGTTCTGTTGTGCTTTCAAAGCTGTTTTCTTATTTCAATAAATTGTTGTAATCAATTTATGTATTAATTGTTGTAATCAATCTTCTTTATTATTGTAATGAATTATAATTAAAAAGAAAATAATTTTCATTATACACCGTTCATATTATGTCTAATTTAAAGTCCATAAACGATGATTGGATTATAATGAGGGCATAATGAAACATTATGCATATATATATATATATATATATATATATATATATATATATATATATATATATATATATATATATAGGCTGTCTTACAACTCGCGCCCCAGAGCGAATGAGGAAACACGAGACTGCACTCGGATGTGTAATTTCAAAGAAAAAAATCTAGCTCAAAAGATATTCGAGAAAGGATGTCTTAATATTGACCAATCAGAGACCTACACCTTCAACGTGTGTTTGCCGTAATTTTAGGTACATTACTTGGGTTTTATATAAATCAAATCTTCTCTAAAATGTGTGGGCGACTGTAGTTTTCGAAAAATGTCAGTGTCAAATTAAATTTGACAAGGTGAATAAAAAAAGGCAAATTCTTACCATATATTCAGCCGCTGATTACTTAGAAATGATTATAATTTCGGAGAATGTGGACGTAACGCCAGAGAGGCAGCACGAGTCTATTCGGAACGTTGCACTGTATGATATAAATGATGATCTCGGATGACACCTTCGCTAACCTAAATTTATTGACAGTGAAAAGTCAACTCTAAAGTGTCAAAATTACAGTAAATCAAACAAATTTTATAACTCACTAGTAGTATTTTTAAAAACTAGCAACCAGTTTTATTTTGTAATAATATCATCACACCTCAAGATATCCTTCCGGGATTGGTGGATTAAAAAGTCTTGTAACTCCGTTATGCAAGCAGCCGCAAATTATTTTCTTCTATTTGTTGGCAACCTATTGTCGTCGGCAAGTGTTAGTTTCGTCTGGGGCGCGAGTTGTGAGACAGCCTGTATATATATATATATATATATATATATATATATATATATATATATATATATATATATATATATATATTTATATACACCGTATCCTAGTAATAAACAGTTCTTAATACTTTAGTGAAACAGAAATGTAATTTATTATCTCTGGAAAAATGTTATTTTTATTACAGAATTAATCCTTTGATACTATAGTTATTATAACCCAAACTGTAAAATTTAATACCTTTATTTAATAAATAATTGATTGTAGTCCCTATAATTGCTGCATTAAGAGATGAAAACGTTAAATACTGTACGGAATACACTATCTAAATAAATTATGCCCTTCTTAAAACATTGAGTTCATCTCGTAATAAGATCAAATGCGAAGTAAAAAATATGTCTAATTTAATAAGCAACATGATATTCACTGTTTTATTTACAAGAATAAAACAAACTTACTTCTAGACAACAAGAAAATAATGAGAACTTTTTGCTTGCTAAAATAACAACTGAGATGTGCAGAGAAGCGAAATCCAAATGCGTAAATCAAGTTGGCTGTTTGCTAACGCCAGGTATAGCTGTCCGTTTCCAAAACAACAGAACAGAGAACATCTGAACAGCAACATCCACCTTTGGTTTCAGTACACGTTCTTTACGTCATCAACAGCGTGAAATTAGCAACGAGTTACGAACAAATAACTGAACCCGGGATGCCGACTAATGAAGAGGGCTTCCAAATCAACTTAGCCGAGTTCGAGTTCTCTCCCGTGTTTGCAGTTCTGCGGTTGCTAGCACTGCTGACGAATAAGATCTACGACAAAGAAGAATCGAATTATATCGAGTTTTTGTTCAATTTACAAAACAAATAACATTACCCAAGCGTGTAAACTACTAGAATATAGACGATATAAATTAGTTTGAACGCGATTCTCTTAATGCGGATTTGAAAAATGAACCTCAACCACGCACAGATATTCTTAAATCAGTGCAATCTGTTCCTTTATTTCCGATATTATTTTAAATGATTTTGTATATTAACTAGAATATTTTACCTGTTATCATTGCGCTAATTTAAAAATGTACAGGCTGTCTCACAACTCGTGCCCCAGAGCGAATGAGGAAACACAAGACTGCACACGGATGTGTAATTTCGAAGAAAAAAAAATATAGCTTAAAAGATATTCGAGAAAAGACGTCTTAAAATTGACCAATCAGAGACCTACACCTTTAACGTGTGTTTGCCGTAATTTTACGTTACTAGGGTTTTATACAAATCAAATCTTCTTAAAAATGTATGGGCGACTGTAGTTTTCGAAAAATGTCAGTGTCAAATTAAATTTAAATAACTCCAACACTACGATTCTAAAAATTATAATTCTTTCGTATTCCTTTTCATTACATTCATATGAAGAGCTGATTATAGATTATGGTTAAAATTGGTCGACCGGAAGTACCCTCATTTGAAGATTTTAACAGTTTTTCTTGAAATAACGCAGTTAAATATCATTTTTTCACATTTAACGTTATTATAAATATTAAAGTATATTTTATTCTCTATACGATTTGATTACATTGTGTACTTCATATTCAATGGATATTCAGTTAAAAAATTATAAATAAATAAAAATAAATCTATCATCATGACATATTACCCATTGCTGGGTGTGCCAATCTGCTTTGTACGCATATATCGGTAATGATGATGACATATTTCATAAAGCAGCCAGCTATGCAATAACACAGGAAACAGCTAATATAATTTTAAAAATTCTGATAGACAGATGTTAATGTCAAGTGCGATTGACATAGTATGTTTGTGTTATAATTTTCCTGCAAATATAGAATCAATTCTAAGAAACTTTCTGTATGGAATTTATACAAAATAGATAGAACTGAGGGTAGATAATTTACTGGAAATATAGAATCATTCGTAAGAAATTATAGGTACGGATACATAGAACTGACGGAAGGTAATGTAAGATTTTTTAACATATCTTTTTGAGAGTTCATCCTAAGTAAAAAAAATGTAAGAACCCTTTTGTGTACAAAAAATTACAAGCTTTAATTTTTAATTCTTGTTTCTTGTTTTCAAGAAAATAGCCAAAAACTCATTTGTTGCACATTTGATCCAAGATGGCGGCAAAATAAGGGTCGCTGAAGCGTGCAAAATTAGTATGTTTTTTTGGAGGTTCCAATAAAGAGGATAAAATTTATTTCAGCTTGCCACCATTTATTTCCACAATAGCTTCTTTTAAACGCTCTGCCGACTGGCCTATATAGTTTTTTTTTTGTTTTATGACATGACTTTGGTTGCTCTTGCATTAAGCGACAAATTATAGTTGGTGCTAGATGCATAGGATTATCTCCATTACTACCCTGATTATAATTACAATAGTAATCACTGGTTGTCATCGATCTTCAAAGGACGCCGTACCATTGATGCTGTTAATGATGATGATGATACTAACCTCATTAAAGAGCCAGAATCCCATAATACTAGGGTTGCGCGATTTGTGAATATTACAACCGGAACATACACACACTCAGAGAGAGTCAGAATCAGACCTCAACGGAAATTTATTTATATAGATTTTCTGCTAACATGTACCTAGTGAGTGTTGAACGCAAGGAAGTTGCATGAAACGTAATTTGTTACACGTCAGAATTTCGTGTATAGGTAAACTATGTGCGCTATTGCTTTAATTTAATTCGACTCTATTCACAAGTTGTTTGCCAAGTGTTTAAAGGAAATGCTCAGAATTCAACTAATCAATCTTACGAGTACAGTTTCTAGAACTGAAATGCATGCATCTACTGTGAATTTCTCTAACTCTAACATACGGTTCTATCAATTAGTGTCTTTCATTCCGTACTTGACCAAGAATGACTAAGTGCAGTATTGGTTGTTGAATAATATGTATAAGAAAGACTTCCTCAAGTACTGCAAATGCTCACTTTAATATCTATTCAATCTTGAGAAGATTTTGCAATTCGTTCGTTGTTTGACGATATTAAATAATATCGGGTTGCGTGGCATGGTTTTGGATCAAGATCGAATACGATATAGGTACAACTGACGTAAGATAAAAATTATTTCTAATTTACACAATGCACAAAAGTAACTCCTTCGATTCTTTCTGTACAACAACTTTGGGAGTCTATGAGGTGTTGTTATTTACTAAGTTTACCGTTTTCAAATCGTTTTTAGTTTTGAAAACGCATTTACTACGTTTACATGCAGTTTTGAAAATGGTTTCAGTTTTCAGTCAAAATTATGCAAAACTGTTTACATGCAGTTTTCAAAACAAGTTTAAAAATTGATTTGAAATCAGTTTCGGCGCATGCGTATTTAGCTGATGTAAGTGACAGATCCTTTTCACTCCAAATACTTCGTTTTCCTATTATTCTAATTATTTTTTATACTTGGTACCACTACGCACTAAAACTACACAACTGTCAGTTTATTTGAAGGTTAGTAACACAAAGTGACAGAAACATTATGCTCTGTACGCATGCGCAGTATCGAAACTGAATTTTAAGTGTTTACATGAGTAGTTTTGAAGCTAGTTTTCAAGTCCAACCCATGAATTTTAGTTTTGGTTTGAGATAATTCAAAACCGTTTTGACACTGTATACATGGCGTTTTCAAAACTAAAAACGTTTTAAAAACGGTTTCAAAACTGCATGTAAACTCAGTAATTGTATGCAGTGTCAAAACGGTTTTGAGTTATCTCAAACCAAATCTAAAATTAATGGGTTTGACTTGAAAACTAGCCTCAAAACTACTCTTGTAAACACTTAAAATTCAGTTTCATTATTGCGCATGCATACATAGCATAACATTTCTGTCGCTTTGTGTTATTTGGTGTTACTAACCTACAAATAAATTGACAGTTGTGCAGTTTTAGCGCTGAGTGGTACAAAGAAGAAAAAATAATTGAAATAATGGTAAAATGAAGAATTTGGAGGGAAGAGAATCTGTCACTTGTATATTTAATTGATTTATTCTGGGATTCTAGGCATTTCTATAACGTCTATAAGCGTTTCTATAGTGACTTATTGACCTTATAGAAAAATAATTATTTATGATATGTGTTAAAAGTGACATTTTATTTTGTGAAAAGGAACTTTGGAACACGACGCGAAGCGGAGTGATCCAAACCTTCACTTTTAACACGTATATCATACACTATTTTTTATACAAATACTATTTTTTATTTAAATTTGTATTTCTAATAGTTTTATGACACTCACTTTAACACTAGTGTCAAAAGTAACAATGATCTGTCACTTCTAACACTGGTGTCATAAAATGACATTTTTAATGCTAAAAACAAACATTACAGCCCACAATATTTTATAGAATTAAAATGTCTTAGGAAGTATCTCTTCAAATAACATGCTTTCAATATTGTATTTAAATATTAGAATATAATAAATTCAAATAAATCATTGTTTTTTAATCATTTTAAAATATATTAAATTGTATTTTATAACGATTGGTAACATTGATGTTATAGATTCCATAAGATGTATTTACAGATCAAGCGAGACAGTTTCACAGAATACCGTTTTATGGAATTCTATAAGTCGTTCATTTATAGACTTTCTACAAACTACAGATCTATAAGATTATAGAAATTTAAGATAATGCCTAGAATCCCAGTATTAGTTTGAATTAATCTAAGATAATACTGTATAATATGAATATGGAATATTATTTGTATGACTTTAGACTTCTATTTTATCTGCCCGATTCTCAAAAAAGTTTAAGCTAATCCTCATTTTTGGATTAGTGAATTCCATTCTATTCCGGTATTTAAAATTTAATCTTGATTATATTATTAAAACAAGTAGCAACTAGGATTATATTAGACTATATTTTAAGAAATAAATTGTCAAAATTAGAATAGAATTCGCTAATCCAAAAAGATGATTAGCTTAAACTTTTTTGAGAATCGAGCTGTATAATTTAACGTATACAACAAATCAAATTGTAGAGCTGAAGTTTTAATTAAAGATTGAAAAATGTAGCAATCTTTAATAGCGAACTATTTATTTCAAATAACTAGGGTAATATCAATACCATTGGGTCTAGTCAGTATAGTACGGATGGTTTAACAAAATTGGAATTTTATTGTGAATTCAGACCTTGTAATTTCATCTATAAAACTTATCCCGCTCTTGCCTCAAGGAGAAAGGTTTTTCTGTTAGAAATAAATCGTGCGAGATATGAGGTAAGAGCAAGCATTTATAGCTACCCAAAAATAATAAAATGCACAAAGACAAATACAAGGGTTGGAATCAATATTGTATTACAGCCATCCAGTGCTGCGAGGCGTGCAAGCAAACTATTCGTAACTGGGTTCATATCAACTTCTCAATTTGCTAGCAAATAGCCGGCCGATATTTCACGGATGAGAAAGTAGCGACCACTTTCACGGGCATCAAATGGCACAAAGAGGACATTGACGCAGTCCATAACCTTCGAGGCGACGTCGGCGTTGTTGACACAGTAAAATGATCTTTACGAGAGTCCTCCACTTCGTGATATCTTCCAGCGACCGCAGTCGGCGCCATCTTGGGAGCTACGTGGACGCAAACAATGGGGAATAACACTGGACGTGCTATCGCGACGGACATGAAGATCTATCGCAGTGGAAACACTCTTCTGGTGCACCACTTCGCTAGAATAAATTTATTTTAAAGTTTTAGCTTTTATGCCATTTTACAACATTATTTACCTGTAGACAATTAAAGCTGGATATTTACTGAAACCACCAATGACTACATTCCGCGATTTTGGGACTGACTAATTTAAATTCAACAAGGAAATTTGTCACTAATTCAACGATTTATACTATCTACAATATTTCATTGTCGTTGATCTAGATAAAATAAGAATTTCACTACGTACTACAACATCACACTTTGTATAGTTGGATTTCAGTCTGCTTGAAAGCTTACAAAATCAAAGTATAAGATGTGTAAATACAAAACAAAAGTACATGGTACATAAGTATAAACTGAAAACTCTAGAGCAACTGCTCTTTCGTCTTCTGAATTTACTTTAAGCAAATAACAAAAGAGAATACAAGACCTTTTATATGTAATAAAATTTAGATGTTTTTTACCTTCCGTCACCTTTAGGTAAGGAAGGTATTGTCTTTGGTCAAAAAATTCGGTGGTGTTTTTGATGAATAAGCACGTTTCAGGATATCTGGAATAATATTTTACTATTTTTACGATGATTACCCTAATTTGAAGATTTTCTTGAAAAAACGCTGTTATCATTTTTTTACATTTAATGTTATAAATATTAAAGAATATTTTATTCTCTATAAGATTTGATTACATTTTATACTTCATATCAAATGGATTTAGAGTTAAAAAATTATAAAGAAATTAAATATCATAAAGCAGCAAGCTGTGCATATAAACATTTACTATATTAAGAAAATTCTGATTGACAAATGTCAGTGTCAAGTGCATATGACAGGATGTTTGTGTTATAATTTTACTGGAAATATATAATCTCTTACAGTAAACTTTTTGTATGGAATTTGTACAAAATACACAGGACTGAAGGTAACTGGAAATCTGGAATCTTTTACAAGAAAATCTCTGTGTGGAATTTGTACAATATTTATAGAGCTGACGAAAGGTAATGTGCTGGCCACATTAGATTTTTCACATTTAACGTTATTTTAAATATTAAAGAATATGTTATTCTCTATACGATTTGATTACATTTTATACTTCATATTCAATGTTTGTGTTAAAATTTTACTGGAAATATATAGAATCTCTTACAAGCAACCTTGTGTGTGGAATTTGTACAAAATACATAGAAGTGACTGACGGTAATGAGATGGAAATATAGAATCCTTTGCAAGAAACTTTATGTGTGGAATTCGTACAAAATACATAGAACTGGGGGAAGGAAATGTGTTGGCCACATCAATTTTTTTGTCATAGAATTACAAAATAACCTACAATGGGGCATATTCTGTATCTCAGTGGATAATATTTAACCACCGGTTAAATTTTTTAACCAATCAAGTATGTTGACATATAACAAAAAAAGGGATTTTTAGTTGTCAAATCAATAACTATTGGATAAAAATTTTAACCAGTGGTTAAAAATTAACCACCGAGATTACAGAATAGGGCTTTTTATATATTATAAATAACTTAGTCATTAGAGTTAAAAGTAACAATGGTCTGTCACGTTTTTAACACTGTTGTCACAATGATTTGTAGAAAAACAATATTATGAATTTATTTATGATTTTCTTTTATAGAAATTCAGGTACGAATAACAAATTTTAAGTTATATTCTCAAAAATTCACACTTCAAACATAAGGAGATCCACAAAATAACAAGAGAAGTGAAAAGCAGGAATGAAAAGTCTATTTTAGACTACTTCCTAATAAATAAAGATATGCGTAATTTGATTACAGACGTCAGAAGTAAAAGAGGGCCAGAGATAGGAAGCGATCATTATTTGGTGCAGATGAATTTAAGACAGCAAAATAAAACTATAGAACAAAAGAGAAAAACAATAGCCAACAGAAAGATAAAATGCTTCATGTTAAGAGAAACAAAAAACAGGGAAAGATATCAGGAAATACTCAGGAAAAGTGTAATGAACATGGCTGCATACGTTAATATAGAAGACGAATGGTTGGCACTTAAGAATAACATACTCCAAGCAGCAGAATTAAGTTGTGGGACAAGCAAGATAAATAACAAACAGACAAAGAAAACAGCATGGTGGTCGGATAAAGTAAAACTAGCAGTACAAGATAAAAAGAAAAAATGGAAAAAATACCTGACAAATAGAAGCATAGAAGACTATGAAGCATATAAGGAAGAAAGAACAAAAGTAAAAAAGATAATAAAAGAAGAAAAAACCAGAACATGGATAGAATTTGGAGAGAAGATGGAAAGAAATTATAGGGAAAATCAAAAAATGTTCTACGGAGTGGTAAGAAATTTCAGAAAAAGTAAAGGTCCTTTACTTAAAGCAGTGAAGGACAAAAGCGGAAATACATTACAAAAAGAGGAAGAAATAATGGAGAGATGGAGACAATACTTCAAAGAACTTCTAGAAGATATCGAAACAGAGAATGACGAAAATAACAAAACAAACAACGGACAGGAACAAAGAGGACACCCAATACTGACGAGAGAAGAACTTGAAAAAGCAATAAATAAAAGTAAATTGGGAAAAGCCCCAGGTACCGATATGATAACAATGGATATGATAATAGCTGCCCCGGATGAAGCAAAAGAAAGAATACTGATGCTGATGAACCAAGTATTAAAAAAGGGGGAAGCCCCAGAAGACTGGAAGGTAGGAATAATCGCACCTATATTTAAAAAAGGGGACCCCGCAGAATGTAGTAACTACAGAGGAATAACGCTATTAAGCACAGTAGCCAAGATCTACGCCAGGATGTTAGAAGTAAGGTTAAGAGAAAAACTAGAAAACACTATAGAAGAGAACCAGTATGGATTTAGACCTAATAGAGGGACTTTAGATGCAATATTTATGCTACGTCAAATAAGTGAAAAAGCACTGAGAGAAAATAAAGAACTACATTTATGCTTTATAGACCTTGAAAAAGCATACGACAGAATAAACAGGAATGACGTCTGGACAACGCTTAGAGAAAGGGGAATAGAGGAATATCTCATAACAGGAGTGCAGAGCCTGTACGAAGGAACAAAAGGTTACGTAAGAACAAACAATTGGAAATCAGGAAAATTCGAAACAAAAATCGGGCTAAGACAAGGATGCATTCTGAGCCCACTTCTATTCACAGTCGTCCTGGACTCAGCTATTAAAAACGCTAGAAAGGAAATAAAGCAATTTAAAGTAGGGCAATGGAAAATGACACAAGTTAGTATCTCAGAACTCTGTTATGCAGATGATAAAGTTTTAGTAGCCAAAGATGAAATGCAACTACAAAGAAACCTTAATATCTACAATCACTATCTTGGTAAAATAAATATGAAAATAAGTCAAGACAAAACTAAAACAATGGTCATCAGTACAAGTAAGAAAGAACACAAGTTAACATTAGAGGGCAAAGTGCTAGAACAAGTAGGAGAATTTAAATATTTGGGATCAATATTTACATGGGACGGGAAAATAAATCGAGAAATCATGGCGAGGACTGGAGCAGCAGGAAAACTATTTAATACGTTAAAAACGAATATCCTAGCAAAGAAAGAAATTCCAGTGGAAGCAAAAGTTCAAGTTTTTAAAAAAGTAGCTATTCCTGTACTAACATATGGTTCTGAAGCATGGACTACCACGGAGAATGATAGAAGCAAAATAAGAGGCGCAGAAATGAGATTTCTCAGAAAAATTAAAGGAAAAACGAAACTAGACCGAGTGAGAAATACCAAGTATAGAGAGGAATTAAAAACAAAGGCAGTAGAACAAATAATAGAGGAAGGTCAATTAAGATGGTTTGGTCATATGCAGAGGATGGACGAAAGCAGAGACACAAAAAAGGTGTATGAAGCAAGGGTGGGTAAAAGAAGACGCAGAGGTAGACCGAGGAAAACATGGGTAGACGAGATTAGAAAAGCCGCAGAGAGAAGAGACATCTCTTGGGATGTAATAAGAAGTAGGACGCAAGATAGAAAGCAATGGAGAGAATTGTGGAAACGATCGCCAACAGAAGCCATTAACAGCTACAAATAAGACTCAAACTCAACTAAAGCCCGACACCAGAAATGGTATAAGGGCTCATCGATTAAGTAAGTAAGTAAGTATTCTCAAATATTAACTAAGATCTCTAACAAGTTAATGTAAATTTAAATGAACTATAAAATCACAAAAAAATTAAATCTGGGCCATATTTGCTTCCAAAACTTAAAAGAAATAATTGCAGAAGGAATTTAACCCAGGAAAAAGAAATTAAACCCAAGAAAAGGGAATTAAGCTAGAATTTAATAAGTAAAACAATTCACAAGCCCAAATCAATTTGATGTAAGGGTCTTAAATCACAAGCCCAATTTGTAACTTTTTGAAAAAGGCTTAATACACTTGAATTAAATCAAAAAAATGTATTTAAATTAATTTACAATTCTTTTTGAATTAAATCATGCCCAGCTCAGCTATAATAATCATTTTTAAAATTCTAAATTGTCGAGTTAATTTGGGCGATGATGTTCTGTCTTTGTTTTGAGCACTTTGAATGATTTCTGATTCGATTTGGGGTCGTTAAATTTGGTAAATTAATACATAATACACTTTCTTTACATTCCTGTACAGTTCGATAAATAGTCGTCTGTCCAGTATTTTAATCTCCAAAAACATTAACAATTTCACGTTTCGGCTATCTGTTTAACTAACCTATAAATAGATTTGCGTTTTTCAAGTTTGTATAACATCTTTCGAAACTTTTTCTGGCAAATTAACAATTAGATTAGACCTTTTTTAGTAACAAAATTTGGAGCGTAAAATTTCTCTCAAAACTTTTGTTAGGAACATACATTAAGAATATAAAATACTTACCAAGTCTTTGAACTTAGCTTTTAGACTAATGGCATAATTATTTATTAAATATTTTCCTTATCAAAACCCTTTTCGGAAGTTGTAATTATTTCTTTGTTCATGAATAATAGCGCTGCATATCGACAACTTCCTATAATGAAAACTGCATTCTTAGTAATTATGACTAGCAATTTTGCTACTTTTATCGTTTAATAGTTCACCAAGGAACTTGCTATGCTAATATCGTGTGTTTGACTAATTAATTCATTTATCTGGTTAAATACAGATAGGGGGAAACTAATTAAATCTTGTGTACATACTAATATGTGTAGTGTTTATTATGCTAATAACTTGGTGTTTAATAATTCATACATTCTACGCAAATTTTCGTATACTTCTTGCATTTTAAACATCCTTACAAAGTTTAATGCAGGATGCCATGAGAGGATTTCAAGTTAAAATCTAGGACTCTGGGGATGAAGGAATGTTGTAAAGTGTTGGAAAATAATAAGAAGCATCTGCATAACAAGTTATAACAACTATAAGTTTAACAGAAAGTTGATGTTTACATAAATTTTGAATTTAGATAATTTTGCACAAAGTGGGTTACCTTAAAAAAGATTATACAGTTTCGTAAAATATTCTTTCATATAGGCACTCCGGTATTTATAAACTAAGAGCCCCTCTTTCAAAGTTTCAGTTTAATTTGACAAAAATATGCTGATGAACATTTTAATATAAATTAAAAGAAAAAATCTGATGTGGCCAACACAATACCTCCCGCCATTTAATTTTTATTAATTCAAATATACATACTTACATATTTACTTATGCTGAAAACTGTACAAAGTTCCATTCCATATAACTATGGTTCTATTTACTATTTTCTTTTTAAAACGTTGCTCTTAATAATTTGAAATGATTAGTTCTTTGACAGTGACATTTATCTGTCAGTTACATACATTTGAGATATGAACTGTGTAAACAAGGAGTTGTGTTTGTTTAAAGCGTAGGCTCCGGGATTTAAATTATAGATAATTTTATAAACTTATCCACAAAAGAAAAATTATTAATGCAAACCTGTAGACAATTTAATAATCTTTAATTTTTATAACAACATAAATCTCGAAAAAATAAATTTAAAGGTAAAGTGCCATATCCGGTTATCTGATTTATATCAAAATCTAATGGCTTCTTTCCATATTAGAATAACGGATAAATAAAAGGTTTCAAAATTTTCTGAATGATAGTATTTGAGTTAAAGTCAAGGATCCACACACAAATCACAAACACACACACATACACACACATACACACACATACACACACATACACGCACGCACACACGCACACGCGCGCACACACACACACACACACACATCATGAAAATGTTAAAATTGAATTCTAGGGACCTTAAAACGTGGTGATGTACCAAAATCTTCCTATGCGATTTTTAGCACGATCCCTATACCTCCCTTACCAAGGATAGCGGGAGGTAAAAAATCTGATGTGGCCAACACTATACCTGCCGCCATTTAAATTTTATCAATTCAAATATACATACTTACATATTTACTTTGCTAAAAATTATACAAAGTTCCATTCCATATAACTATAGTTCTATTTACTATTTTCTTTTTAAAACGTTGCTATTAATAATTTGAAATGATTAGTTCTTTGACAGTGACATTTATCTGTCAGTTACATACATTTGAGATATGAACTGTGTAACAAAGGAGTAGTGTTTGTTTAAAGCATAGGCTCCGGGATTTAAATTATAGATAATTTTATAAATGTATCCATAAAATATATAGAAAAAGTATTAATGCAAACCTGTAGAAAATTGAATAATATTTAATTTTTATAATAACATAAATATCGAAAAAATAACATTTAAAGGTATTTTTCAGAGAATACACGCTCACACACACACACACACACACACACACACACACACACACACACACACACACACAGACACACACACACAGACACACATACACACACGCATACACACACACACACACACACACACACACACACACACACACACACACACACACACACACACACATACACACAGACATCATCGTGAAAATGTTAAAATTGGATTTTAGGGACCTTAAAACGTGGTCACTTACCAAAATCTTGATATGCGATTTTTAACACGATCCCTATACCTCTCTTACCAAGGCTACCGGGAGGTAAAATACAATGCTTTTTAAGGGTCGTAGAGAACACAATTTATATAAATAAGAGTAATTAAATGCCTCGATGATTTTTTTAACCTGTTTATTTAACCATTCTAAAAACAATTCTAATAAGAGTAAAATGGTTGTTGAACAAAAATCTTTTTTCAAAATACGTTTTTGATTTACCGCCAGTATTTAAGCTTCTTGCCCTGATTTATACTACTGTAATATTAATACATCACATCATAATATAAGTTCCTAAGTGATCAACAAAGTCTTCATTTTCATCCAGCAAACATATAATTTTATTAGCTAGCAGGTGTGTGTATTTCTTCTTCCCTACATTGCCGTAATTTTAGCTCGCAAGGAACAAATAAAATAACTTCTCGTTTGCGTAAAAACCTCAGTCCTCCTTTTGTTTGCGAAGCTTGAGCCTGAGCAGGAATAGCAGTCGGGAACGGTCAATCTCGCTACGGGCACGCCCTTGAAATTTTTATCCTCCGGATGTGACGTAGAGAAAAACAATGACAAATTGATATT
Organism: Harpalus rubripes; assembly: GCA_963082715.1. Lineage (NCBI taxonomy): Eukaryota > Metazoa > Arthropoda > Insecta > Coleoptera > Carabidae > Harpalus > Harpalus rubripes. The sequence continues at coordinate 56,455,690 of OY720457.1, read as the reverse complement.
GCATGAATGAAGATGGCTTACTTGGTGAGGACATTGTTTTTGTTTTAAAGCGCAAGAATGATGTGTGGATTTGTTAAAGCCTAATTATTATATAGTTTCGGTCTTCTCCATCTCTTTTAAATAAATAAAATTTGAATCCCCATGGAATGTTTTTGAAGTGACAGACAAGTGTAATCAATCTTAGTTCAAATCTCAGATTGATCCTTTCTTTATCACCCTAATATCTAAATCCTAAATTTATATGCCTTAAATGACGTTATTATTTAGGATTTTAGGAATTAGATTTTGTTTAGTACGAGCACACTATCACTAGTATGCCTTTTGGAATTGTATTAATGTGGAGTAGATCTAAATCCTGAATACCGAATGCCAAAATGCGGCATCGGACACAGCCTTAATATTATTATATTCGCAGATGTGTCGCGTTTCTTCTTATGTCGGACCTAATAGAATTTTACTAATCTGACTACCGAATCTGTTAGGCAAAAATAATGAAAGTCCGTGAATTTAGCTACAAAACCAAAATTTTGATTCCATTTTAAAAACATTTGAATAAACAGAAATGAATATATTTTTAAAAAAATCTAGTATGGCCATCACATTACCTCCCGCCATTTACAGCCCGAGTCACAAAAAAGCTTAAGTTAATCCTTATTTTTGGATTAGCGAATTTTACTCTAATTTTCACAGTTTATTTCTTAAAATATAGTCTAACCTAAACCCCTCAACAGGATTAAATCCCAATTACAGAGTGAGTTCACATTCACACATCCATGCCTTAGTTGGATTCGAACCCAGAGCCTCGAGGACACTCATAACATGAGGCGTTGCTCTAACCATTGCGCCACCGGACCTATAATAAAACGAAGATTAAATTTTAAATACCGGGATAGAATAGAATTCACTAATCCAAAAATGAGGATTAGCTTAAATATTTTTGTGAATCGTTAATTTTTATTAATCTAAATACATACCTACATATTTACTTATGCTGGAAACTGTATTGAATTGCTTTTCTATTGTTATATTTACTTTTTTTTCTTTTTAAAACGTTACTAATATTATTTTGAAATGATTAGTTCTGTGATAGTGACATTTATCTGTCAGTTACATACATTTGAATAACTGCGTTTTGTTTGTTTAAAGTGTAGGCTCTGGGATTTAAATTATAGATAATTTTATAAATTTATGCATAAAATATATAGAACAAGTATTAATGCAAATCTATAGGAAATTTAATAATCTTTAATTTTTATAATAACATTAATCTTGAAAAAATAACAGTTAATAGTTATTTGTATATCAAGGCCGCGAAATCACTCTTTAGCGTACCGAGAGAAAAATTGTCGCCGAGGCAAGACAATCTCGAGGGCGCTAAAGGATTTCGCGGACAAGGTGTACATAATATTTTTTGTGCGACCGTAAAAAATATGTAATTACAAATTTTATTAATTTTAAACAGTTTCAAGGTGGTTATGGGATTAACATTTGATAAACAAAACCAAGCAATTCTCAAGTGTCAAAGTGGTTGTTTACCTAATTTCAAATAACAACGGTCGCGAAATTGAATTTCGCGGCATGTATTGCGTCTGCGAAATGCTTATTTCGCGTCCGGTTGCACAAAAAGGTATTTTTTGAAGAAAAACTATTCTTAGCTTCTAGTAAAGTGCCATTTCCGGTTATCCGATTTTCACCAAAATCTAATGGACTCTTTCCATTACAGAAAAAGTTCTCACACACACATACATACAGACATCATCGTGAAAATGTTAAAATTGGATTCTAGGTACCTTAAAACGTGGTCATTTGCCAAAAACAAGGGAGCGGGAGGTAAAAATGGATATAGATCAATAAAACCCATCTCGAAAACAAATATAAATCGTATTACAATCTTTGAGTTTTTAGTCATATATTTATACGTATGTAACGTACACTAAGTTTGGCATTTTACCTATATTCCCTGTATTCTATTCTTTTTATTATAATCAGCAACGCATTCCCCGTGCCTGTGAAAAATTTCATTAGTCGTGCTTGTGCTTCCCTCATATGTCTCGATAATTCAATTCAATTACACTACTTTGACAGCAGCGCAATAATGAAATTAGTAGATACTGTAGCTGTAGCGTACATGGTTTCAATACGTATGCAATTGAAATATCTTCAGCGTATGCAATATATTACAGCTCGTGCATACTTTAAGCGAAAACTTTTATATGCATGCTGAATAGTTGCATCAATAGGTGAGGATATGGAATCCCCGTGGTTATCTTTGATCTGGATTCTTACAAAAAGAGGAGAAGAGAGGATTTATGTCTGGTGAGACTAAAAGTTAGAAAATAAATATGAGCAAGGTTAGGTTGTGACTTATAATTTCTCCGGGCATTATAATTACCACAGCTTCAATATAGAGTTCCTATTTATAATCTGGCTACAAAGTTTTAGGACTTTTAGGACCCTTATGAATAAAGCAAAGGCCGTTACGTCATTTATGTCTCACTAAAGTATTATGAGCTATTTATTGCTAGGATATGGAGTATATGAACATATCTATAACAACCGGGGCATTATATGAAGGCATAATAGTTCATTGTGCCCTCAGTATAATTCGATCATCGTTTATGGACTTTAAATTAGAAATAATATGAACAATATATAATTATTGCTATATACCTAGGAATGTTGTACCGTGTGTCTACTTTTTTTATGGACCATAGGAGATACAATGGTAAAATTTTCATATGACTGTAAATTCTGCCCTATTAATTTTAGAACTAAAGTGTAAACATAAAAAATGTTCAGAATTAAATACTGCATCAAATTAGCCTAAATTTGTTGATATAATAGGTTCTTGCCATGAGATACAATATCCGTCTTTAAGCTTTTTACAGAGTGCCATGCAAGACAAAATATGCAATTTAAATAGTCATATTATTTGACTTTGACACATAAAAGTTTATTAATTGATATTTAATTGTTAATATTGTTCCACTGAGTTTTTTCTGCGATGGCAAATGTATCCATGCTTACTGATAAATAATTTAATGAATTCAATAATTTTATAAACTTTATGACAGATGTCATCTGTCAAATTCAAGCAATACAACTGTTTAAAATTTTGTGATAGTCCTCATGGCACTCTGTAAGTAGTTAAAAATTATTACTTTTATTTGACCTCTCTTTCGCAAACAACACGCATGCAATCAATAATTTTGGACTTTTTAGATGTAGTTTTTAATTCTGAACATTTTTTGTATTTAGGTACCTGTTGTTCTAAAATAAATAGGGCAGAATTTATAGCATTATGAAAATTTTACCATTGTATTTCCTACGGTCCACAAAAAAAGTAGACACACGGTATATATATATATATATATCATAACTGCCGAAGATGTCGGTTTGAAATCCGAGCTCGTAGAGCGAGGATTTTAAGACATCCAAGGCTTGTTATGATTAATAACATCCGTGGTTTATTCAATAGTTTATCGGTTTCAGAAAATTAAGACATTATTGATAAATACCATTTTTTGAAATTCTCTCATTAATGCTACTTTCAGATTGCTATGGTTAACAGAACAATTATTTTGACATATGTCAATATGACAAATATTCAAATTATATCCTTTATTCATTACCGATATCTGTGTAAGCAGATTGGCACACCCAGCAATGGGTAATAAGCCGTGATGATATATTTATTTATTTATTTTATTTATATCCTTTATTCCTCATGTTTATTACTTTAGAATAAAGTAGACAGTATTTAGAACGATACAATAACGTTATCTGTATGTATTAATAAATAGCATTATATTTTCATTTTATTTTATTTTCATTTTGTAGACCGTTGTTGATAAGTCAGTATGGTAATAATATTACCATACAGATACAGTTATTACTTAGTTACCAGCCTACTTTTGTACATGTAAACAATGGAATAATATCCTGAAACCGGTAAAAATTATTTTCTTTTTAATTATAATTCATTACAATAATAACAAGGATTGATTACAACAATTAATACATTAATTGATTACAACAATTAATAAAATAAGAAAACAGCTTTGAAAGCACAATACAGAAATCATTTTTAATTTGATTATAATATTCAAAATTAATTATGAAAAGAGCCTTAAAAAGCAATTTACTTTCACCACACATGTAAATAGTAAGTACGTCGAATTGCAGACTGCAATGTTTCACATTGATTTTGGACGGATGACGGATCACTAATTTTTTGGGGACGATATTTATCCACGTTTGAATTCATTTTTGATATTATTTACCATCACATGTGACACATCCAAAGCGGTACAAACTTTCTAAAAAGTAATAATATTCAGAAATATGTGCATAATAAATAAAGAACTGTGAATCTTAAATTTGTAAATAGTAATCAATATCTGGTATATTTTTAATCAGAAACTCATAACGTGCAATCGTAAAATGTATAAGTATTCATAAATCTCCCAACAATAATCAAAAAACAAGATAATCTAAACTTCATAGAATTCGCTTTTTGTCATAAAACATATCTCCTTTAAAGGGAGTATTGGAAAAAACATGATACTAGTTGCTATCCAGCATCATTTTTATAGCTTTTATTTACATATTTACAACGGTAACATGAGGTGAATTGAGATAAAACTATTGAATTTAATAAAACAAAAAGTAAACTCATAGCTATTGGTGCAGGTTGGTTATATGGCGAAGTTGGAAGCGTATAGATATCTAGAATACAGTGGATACACAATTCTCAGTAGCGTAACATGCTAGATACAATATAATAGCAAGAAATATGACTTTTAGATTTTTACTGCTTTTACATATTTAGTATTTTGTGAACATGATTGAAATAGTAACTAAAAAAAGTCTTCTTCAGGGCTAGACTATAGTTACAGTCGAAATGTAGGCCAGGAAATAAATATTTTTCACTAGACTGCGTGTCTCATTATTTTCCGTTTTTCCATTCCGCTACCAGTCGATCATCGTATTCAACCCTCCGTATAGACAGTTTCTAGATCCTATATTTCCAGTAAAATTATAAGACAAACATACTATAGGTACGTTCTATCGGTGTCAGAAATCTTTCTACTTCTTCTAGTAGAATCTCAATGATCGTTCTTTTGCGTCAAAAAAATCTGAATATTCCTACGAATCATTCCAACTTCAGAGCAGGAAGCGCTGGTAGGAAGATATATAGAGTGGAGATAAAGTCAAAATTTTACTAGCCGACTGTCGCGTGTACCTTTCTGTTACATTTGTGAATGTTCAGATTAGACTGTGCTCAACAAAAATACCTGCTTTACGTTTTTATTATTTAATATATTTTTATATAATTATAATCTGTATAATATTTGCATAACAACATTTTGAAGATCCAAAATAAACATACAAAGTTATCTTTAGTTATTAACTAACAATAACACATAACCACTGCCACTGTTCTATTGTATTAATTTTTTAACTTGACAGTACTTGACAGTTATTTGCTACTGACTGTTCTATTGCTTTAAGAATATTCTTATTCTAGTAGGAATATTCCTGACACCGATAGAACGTACCTTATGTCAATTTCACTTCACACACTGACATCTTTCAATCAAAATTTTCTTAATATAGTAACTGTTTCCATAGCTGGTTACGATAACTCTAAAACTACAATTCCAAAAATTATAATTCTTTCGTATTCCTCTTCGTTGCATCCATATGAAGAGCTGATTAGATTTTGGTTATAATTGGTCAACCGGAAGTGCCCTCATCTGAAGATTTTAACAGTTTTTCTTAAAAACGATGGTAAATATCATTTTTTCACATTTAATGTTATTATAAATATTAAAGAACATTGTATTCTCTATACGATTTGACTGCATTGTATATTTCATATTAAATTGGTATAGAATTATAAAATTATAAAGAAATTAAATTTTATAAATTAGCTAGCTATGCTAGAAACAGCTACTAAATATATTAAGAAAATTCTGATTGAAAGATGTTAGTGTCAATTGACATATTTGTAGTATATTTGTGTTATAATTTTACTCGCAATATACGATCTTTTTGCTCGAAACCTTCTGTATGGAATTTGTATAAAATACATACAACTGTCGAACGGTAATGTACATAGAATAAATTTAGAATCTTTTGCAAGGAACTTTCTGTATGGATTTTATAGAAAATACATAGGCATTTACGAAAATTCTACCGGTAGATACCGCATCTATACCGACTGTGTTCGAAAACACGAGTGGTAAAAAGTTATCGTGTTCGAAAATTGTACAATATCTACCAGATTCATTTACCGGATTCATGAAGAATCTAAGCTCAAAAAAAGGTAGTGATACAAAGCGCGCGCGCTTTTAAAGTGGAAATGTGTTCAAAGTAGGATTCTGCTCAGTTTGTTAACTACATTAAATTTCTAACCTGTTTCAAATTTTCAAATTTTTTTGTAGGTTATGGATGTACCCCTGTTTACCATTTGCGTTGTGAAAATATCGATTCCGGTAGCTATAACCTGATAAACAGCTGTTTACCGGTAACAGTTTACCTGTAGAATTTTCGTAAATGCCTAATATAACTGACGGAAGGTATAAAATGCACTCAAATCTTATAGAGAATAAAATATTCTTTAATATTTATAAAATAAAATAAATAAATAAAAATATATCATCACGGCATATTACCCATTGCTGAGTGTGCCAATCTGCTTTGTTCGCAGATATCGGTAATGATAATGACATATTTGTACCGTGCGGGCGTTTACCAACCGTCACCTCACGGTCACTCATTGCTGGCGTGGAGAGTGTACCACAAGAGTGAATTTTGTGTCATTTAATAACATTAAATGTGAAAAAATGATATGTAACATAGTTTATTCAAAAAAAACTGTCAAAATCTTCAAATGAGGGTACTTCCGGTTGACCAGTTGTAACCAAAATCGAATCAGCTGTTCATATGGATGTAACGAAGAAGAATAAGAAAGAATTATAGTTTTTGAATTTGTCGTATTAGAGTTATCGCAGACGAAAATTTTGTTCACACACACACATACACTCACACACACGTACACACACTCATACATACACACATAAACACACGCACGCGCGCGCACACACACACACACACACACACACACACGTACACACACACACACGTACACATACACACACACGTACACACATACACATACTTACACACACACACACACACACACACACACATACACACGTACAGGCACACACACGTACACATACACACACACGTACACACATACACATACTTACACACACACACACACACACACACATACACATACTTACACACACACACACACACACACACACACACACACACACACACACACACGCACATACAGACATCATCGTAAAAATAGTAAAATCGTATTCTAGGGGACGTGCTTATTCATTAAAAACTCACCACCGAATTTTTTGACCAATACTTTCCTTACCTATGGGTGACGGAAGGTAAAATAATCGACTTATGACCTTTTGTCGCGACAATATCAATTTAGGCCCGGAATTTTCATATCTGTTTAAACTGTCAGTTAAAACAAAAAATTAATACATATGTATTTTTTAAAACTTACCCCTTAATAGTTATTGGGATCCGGTTCATTCACCGCGGTGAATTGTGTGGGGTGAATTTTCACCGCGATGAATTTTGTGCAATGAATTTTCGATGGTGAATTGTGGACGATAAATTATTAACCTAGATCCATAGTTATTGATGCTTTATGTTTCGTTTTAATTTTCATTTATATTAAGAAACAGTTTAACCAGAGATAAATATACCAGGCCTAGAAAGCTAGAAAGTAAAATTAGAAAGAGGGAAGGGTGGATTCTCTAACAAGTTTTTTTTGCAAACCTGTACCTCCGCCACTGGTTGTATTGACGAAACGCAACGAACAGAGAAGATGCAGTCTTTGTGAGAACACAACGTAGAACGCACATCACGTTTATAAAACAAAAACCTCAACTCAATTTCCGTTGGTGGTCGCGTATCCGGGAGCCGGGAAGACTTTTGATGTGTCTGTGTTTGCCTCCTCTTCCGCGGCAAAGCTTGCGGTCGCTTACCAAATGTAATGACTACGGGAAATAGACTCTGTGCGCGCTCCTTTCCTGTCCGACGCGACTAACCAAATATCTGTTGTTAATTGAGAAATATATTCACGCAAATGTCCGCTAACTGAGCGCGGTTAATGTCTTTGTGGTGGGAGAATTTTTGAAAGGGCTACATTTGCATGGCCACTCAAACCCGAAGGGAATTTTCCGGCTTTGTCCCAACAGTTTAATCAGATATTATAAAAATTTATGGCACTTACAAATGCCCCCTAATTGGATTGCGACTACAAATGCTTAGTTTATTTAAATTGCTTGTTGATAAGTACTTTCATTCCGGATATTAATTTTATAAAATGAATCTCATTTATTTGTTTCTAAAATCTAATATTTAATAATGTTGACTGACGAAAATGAGAATGATTGTCTAGTAAATATTTATTTAAACGAACAACCAAAGTCTAATTATATTTAAAAAGTGGGAAATAATCGGACGCAAACTCTTACTTACATAAATTATTTATTTCATGGTCATTTATTTAAGAGTGCATATCTGATTCTTTCTCGTTCCATAACCAAGTGCAATAAGGAAAGAGACGACAGTTACACTACACACTACACTGATGGGCTCCAATAAGAGCGAAACGCGTCTGTGGTTACTGACGGCGCGGCCAGCATCTGAAAAATAACCAAAGGGTTTATTCAGATGCTGAAATATTGTGACACAAGGTTAATGTTTTTACCTTCCGTCACCTTTAGGTAAGGAAGGTATTGTCTTTGGTTAAAAAATTCGGTGATGAGTATTTGATGAATAAGCACCTTTTAGGATCCCTAGAATACGATTTTACTATTTTTACGATGATGTTTTGTGTGTATGTGTGTGTGTGTGTGTGTGTGTGTGTGTGTGTGTGTGTGTGTGTGTGTGTGTGTGTGTGTGTGTGTGTGTGTGTGTGTGTGTGTGTGACAAAAAAAATTTCTGCGATAATTCTAATACTACAATTCCAAAAATTATAATTCTTTCGTATTTTTCTTCTTACATCTATATGAAGAGCTGATTAGATTTTGGTTATAATTGGTTAACCGGAAGTACCCTCATTTGAAGATTTTAACAGTTTTTCTTGAAAAAATGATGTTAAATATCATTTTTTCACATTTAACGTTATTATAAATATTAAAGAATATATTTTGCACGATCGGGTTATATTTTTTATTTACCGATAGTGTTTCCAAGACAGTAGGTCATACTTACAAATTACTGAACGGTAAGTGATGTGACTCACGTCAGTAAGTGATGTGCTTCACATACCGTTCAGAAAGCGAGACGGTAAATAAATAAAAACAAAAATCAAAGCTTACTTCAAAAATGACAAATAAAATTTTTTAATATGTGAAAATAATTTTCAAATCTTTATTTTTCTTTTAAATTTTGTGCGTCGATCGTGCAAAAAATAGTATAAGCATCACAAAACATTGTCTTCGATCGGTAAACTGTCCTTACCGCTCTTAATACTTAATATACTATTATTCTATATACGATATTACTGAATTTTATACTTCATATTAAATGGATAATGAGTAAAAAAATTATAAAGAAATGATTAATGTTGTAAGTAACGCGGCTGTTAATCGGAGATTAATAATCTCAACAATTAAAATATCTGGATTATTAATTGCATTTATTAATAGATTTGATGATTGAATATTTATATACTGACTCTCATTATTACTGTGTTACTTAGGTATAAAGTTCTTTAACATATTACTGGTACTTAATGCAAAATATGCTAAATAATATTTCTTATTTCAATTTCGGTATTTAAATTAATACTTCATGCTAAATAATTATATGTATATTGATAATTTACATAATTAGAGTATAATATGCATAGGTATTTATAATAAATGCAAATGAATTGGAAAAATATAAATGCAGTGTATTCCATTTTCAAATGATTATTAAAATAATTAATAAAATATAATTTAAAATAATAATTTAAATATTTAATAGTTAATTAAAAAATATTCAATTTTAGATATGAATATTTTTATCTATATAAAAATAATTTTACTTATAGATATTTGCTTTGCTTTGGTATGGTAGTGCCGTAAAATAATTTACCAAGGAGCTTATTTTCGGTAGTATTTCTTATGGCGTTTATTTTTTATCTTCAAACATATTTTTCTACCGTATATACATTCTTTTCAAACACTTGACGGTGTTATCTTTCGTACAAAAACATGTTTTGTTTCCTCTATAAACAGAAACATGTTTTACTAAATATTTTTCTAAAATTACATCAACAGAAAGTGTCTTGGAAAAACATTCACAATAATTTTATTCATTTGTACTTGACAATTATTTCCACTCCACTTATTCCATGAATTTATTTAATAAAATTAGTGGAATTAATTTCTATATAATTAAAATTGAACTGGTAATATAATTTAATTCAATTAGAATTTATTGAGCGAAATGCAGAATGTATATAGCAGCTACCGTTTTGAAATTACGGATTTAAATTAAAGCGAGATAATAAATTAAGGTTGAATTTTATATTCAAGAATTTAATAAAATGCTTAAAACTCGTTATATATATATATATGTTCGTAATAAACATTATTATTCTCATAATCTACAAAAACATTTTTCTATTTCGCGTTCACAAAGTGAATTTTGTACAACTGTTTTTGGGTTGAGTTGTCATTCCTCCTGGAAAATTACTGCAATTAGATTCTTATTATAATAAAATAATTACATCAAAAAATAAAGCACTCTTAAATCAAAGTACAAAGTATTTATATGTAAGTTCATAACATAGTCATCCAAAAAAACCAGTATCTTAATTCCGGGTACACCAAGGTTCCTGAATATTTTCATCTATTTAGGGACAGATTGACATTGAATCATATGACATTTAAAATTGACACAACCTAACAAAAATAAAAATTAACCAAATGAATGATAACGTTGAATATGACAACGAAATTGAACATTCTATTACATTTAATGCCAATAATTATAACACAACCAGCAATATATCAAATATAAATAATATTTTCATACTAACATCTATAATAATTATTAGTAATACCAATATAATGTGGTTTAGAAATTTGACATTGACGCGTATATCGTTTGATTTTGTTATGATGATGTTTGAAAGTAGCGGTAGTGGGAGTAAAAATACCAGAGAAACCAGGATTATTTCATTGTTGCCGTGATCCAACTTTTTACCAACTTTTTTCAGGAAACGCGTTTCAAATAGAAACCGGTAAATAATTTCAGGACTTACGGAACACAAAACCGTAAACTTGATCGAACCGGTTGCGTTACGGAACATACTATAAGTATAAGTTCTAACTCTAACCTAACTTCTAAACAACTCTTGTCAAAAAGTCAAATGTCAAAATAAATTAAATTTCAAATAATGTTTATTGAAACTGTCAGTATTGCTAAACTTCATATTTTAATATTTCGTACAATAATAATTTTGAAATAAAAGTAAATTAATGCGAAATCGGAACAATAGTATGAAAAATAAGTATTACAATGTCCATTTGTAATACTCGTACTTTGCGTAACTCGCCTACGGCTCGATTACACAAACTGTACTTATAATAAGTTATTAAATGAAATAAATATATCATCACTGATTATTACCCATTGCTGAGTGTGCCAATCTGTTTTGTACACAGATATCGGCAATGATAAAATAGTTGCACCGTGCGGGCGCTTACCAGACGTCACCTCACGGGCACTCATTGCTGGCGCGGAAAGTGCACCACAGTGGTCAATCTTGTGGCAATTAAAATAAAAATATTTGGCGTCGATCGGGATCGAATCCGGTTCCCCAGTTCGCGACCTGACACGTGGCCAGGCGACCCCATGGGGTATTATAATAAGGATCATTGTAATACTTGTCTTTCAGTGTACTATTGTTATGTTGAGCTACTGTTGGGCAATTGCAGTTGTTTTGCAATTGTTTTTGTAAAATTTAATATATACAACAAAAATATTATCAGAGTATTTAATCCATACGATAAAAACAGTCAATATGTGAATATGAAAAAAGGTGATACATACATTTTATTAATATTATACTTGCATAATTTGGAATTAATTTATTATAAATGTCATGTTCAATATTTAAAAAAAAAATACATATTTTATAGACTTGACAGGCGATTTAACCAATAATCCTTGTTAAATTAAACACATCTTTTTAAACATTTAACATTTCGATGTTATTATTTGATATCAATAAAATCTGGTGTGGCCAACCCAATAACTCCCACCATATACAGCCCGAGTCACAAAAAAAATTAAGCTGATCTTTATTTTTGGATTAGCGAATTTTACTTTAATTTGGTAGTTTATTTCGTAAAATATAGTCTAATCTAAGTAACTACCTTTTTTGATAATAAAATGAAGATTAAATTTTAAATACCGAGAAAGAATAGATTTCGCTAATCAAAAAAAGAAGATTAGCTTAAACATTTTTGCGAATCTTTAATTTTATTTTAACTTATGCATGCTGGATTTCCTTTCCTATTGTTCTATTTACTTTTTTCTTTTTAAAACTTTACTATTATTAATTTAAAATTAGTTCTTTGACTGTGACATTTATCTGTCAGTTACATACATTTGATAACTGCGTAACCAAGAAGTTTTGTTTATTTAAAGCTTAGGCTCCGGGATTTAAATTATAGATAATTTTATAAATTTATCCATAAAATTTGTACAAAAAGTATTAATGGAAATCTGTAGACAATTTAATAATCTTTAATTTTTATAATAACATTAATCTCGAAAACTATTTTGAGCTTCAAGTAAAGTGCCATTTTTGGTTATCTGATTTACACTAAAATCTAATGGGCTCTTTTCATAATAGAAAAATCTGATGTGGCCAACACATAACCTCTCGCCAGATATTTTACCTGGTTGTACGCATAAAACGAAAAATATTTTTAAATACAAATACATATATTCATGTCTCACTACAAAATAATTAGTTTAATATAAATTATGTACAATACATACATTTTCTTTATATTCAATATCCTGAATTTTTTTTCTACTTTCCTTTTCTTTTTCTTTTATTCGTCATTTTTTCGCAAATTCCTTTTATATTCTTTTGTAGGTATATTCTTTTGCGTTGTTGACTTTTTATTTATTTTCATAATCTTCATAATGATGTACGAATATTTTTGACAATGGCATACAAATATTTTTGACAGTGACATTTATGTGTGAATTACAAACATAATTTCTTGCCTTGAAGTAGTTTGATCTAAGAATTTTTACATCAAATTATTTTATATGCATTTCTTTATCTCTAAATCTATAGAAGATATAATAATGAATTTATATTTATCGAATAAAGAATTTAACGTTCTTTAATATAAGTATTTACATAAATTTTCGATAAATAATATGTAGATGATTTTTTTCTTGTAACTACTACTTCCGGTTGTCCAATTGTTACCAAAACTGACTCGACTCTTCCCATTATTGTTAGATTGAGGAATCCGTAATTAAAAATGTCTTAAGTCTTATAGTATTTGAGTTATGGTGAATCCAACATCCACACACACACACATCCACACACACACACATCCACACACACCACACACACACACACACACACACACACACACACACACACACACACACACATACACACACACACACACACACACATACGGACATCATCGTAAAAATGTTATAATCGGATTCTAGGGACCCTAAAATCTGGATATGCGATTTTTAGCATGAATACAATACCTCTCTTAGCGAGAGGTAAAAAGGTCGAAATAGAAGGTTTCATATTTTTCTGAGTGATAGTATTTGAGTTAGAGTGGAGGATCCACACATACATACACACAAACATACACACAGACATCATCATGAAAATGTTAAAATTGGATTCTAGGGACCTTAAAACATCATTTACCAAAGTCTTGATATGCGATTTTTAGCACGACCCCTATACCTCCCTTACCAAGGGTAGCGGGAGATAAAAATAAAACTTTCAAAATATTTTGACTGGAAATAATTGAATCTTGTTTCCAGTCTATGTTAAATTTCCCAGATACAAAATAAACAAAACAGGTATTACAGTCTCTTCATTTATACTTTAATTAAAAGCTTCAAACACTTAACTTGCCCTAATTATTAAAATTTCCTTTCAAGTCATATTATAAAATACTGTAATCTATAAACTCTGCAAATTTTCCATTCCCATTACGTTGATGGTGATGGTACAATTAAACAAACCAAGTAAACGAATCCTTAAAAGCATCTGCTGACAGTTTCCAGGGTTAGTAACCCCGCAAGGTTGGCGGCACTGTAGATGAGTGATCTCCTGACGAAGAAAGTTTCCTTCGCACCCTTCTAACGCAGAATAATGGACAGCGCTACGAAGTCGAGGATTAACAATAAGAAATAACCGGAGTAATGAATGATGATGGCGGAACAGAAGTAATTCGCGTGTTTCTTTCAGAACTTGAGAGAAGGATTAGGTTAGTTGCTTCGATTTGCATTAATGACGGCAGAAGTTGCTGAGTGTAGGAAGACTTATTTTATGACCGCGTCAAGAATAGGATGTTATATTACTTTTACTTTTTTTAACAGTATATTGTAGTGACATAAAAATTGTAAAGTAAAAATACTCATTGATTTACATACATGAATTTGCAATATTCGGTAATCAATATGTTACTATGTATACTAGTAACAAATACTGTACCGTTTCAGATTCAATAAAACATAGATTGTCAATGTTAAATGAACTTGTCATAATTTTCTGATTTATAAATAACGTAAGAAAGTTATTTTCTTCAGTTCACGCAATTTTTATTCTTGCCCTTTTCGTATGATTCTTACCTTCGAATTTTTACTTCTTTAGTAAAATATCGTAACAAGTTAACTTGACATTAACAACCTATATTACGTTTTATCTGGAATGGTATTATAACTAGTATTCATAAGCGTTTTTTACCTCCCGCTACCCTTGGTAAGGGAGGTATAGAGATCGTGCTAAAAATCGCATATCGAGATTTTGGTAAATGACCACGTTTTAAGGTCCCTAGAATCCAATTTTAACATTTGTGTGTATGTGTGTGTGGATCCTCCACTCTAAGTCAAATACTATTGTTCAGAAAATTTTGCTGTAAATCGGATAATACGAAATGGCACTTTACTAGAAGCTCAAAATAGTTTTTCTTCGAAAAATACCTTTAAATGTTATTTTTTCGAGATTAAAGTTCATATAAAAATTAAAGATTATTAAATTTTCTATAGATTTGCATTAATGCTTTTTCTATATATTTTATGGATAAATTTATAAAATTATCTATAATTTAAATCCCAGAGCCTACGCTTTAAACAAATAAAACTTCTTGGTTACGCAGCTATTCAAATGTATGTAACTGACAGATAAATGTCACTATCAAAGAATTAATCATTTCAAAATAATATTAAAAAAGAAAAAGTAAATAGAACAATAAAAAGGAATTCAATACAGTTTCCAGCATAAGTAAATATGTAGTCTATATTTAGATTAATAAAAATTATCGATTCACAAAAATATTTAAGTTAATCCTCATTTTTGGATTAGTGAATTCTATTCTATTCCGATATTTACAATTTAATCTTCATTTTATTATAGTTCCGGTGGCTCAATGGTTAAAGCAACGTCTCATGTCATGTCATGAGTGCCCTCGGGGCTCTGGGTTCGAATCACACTAAGGCATGGATGTGTGTGAATTTGAACCCACTCTATAATTGGGATTTAATCTTGTTGAGGGGTTTAAAAAAGGGTAGTTACTTGGATTAGATTAGACTATATTTTAAGAAATAAACTGTCAAAATTAGAGTAAAATTCGCTAATCCAAAAAACTTAATCTTTTTTGTAACTCGGGCTATAAACGGCGGGAGGTATTGTGTTAGCCACTCCAGATTTTTTATTCAGGTAACCGGGTTACATATGGTTAACCGCACGTAACCGGTATGAATAAAATATACCCGGTTACTACAGACGTTTATGTTAATTTAATTATTTGAAATATTTATTTCGTTGATAGTGTGATACATTTAATTTTGGCACAAGAGTCATCGGGTGAGGTAAGCCATCTATCCCTGACTTACCCTACGTATACGCCGCTGGTCTGGTACTATACGGATTTATGTAGATACTTTGAAAAAAGTTAGACAAAATTTTTATATAAAACTTCAATAAGTTAAATCTTGTTCAATATTGTATAATTTAAAACGAGCTTTACATTGTAAATAACACTTCCCAGCCTTGATTTTTAAATATTTCGCTGTGAAAAGTAATTCTTCTTGGTCCTCAAGTCTAGAAGTGGAATTATTTGTTCCCTATCTTTGTTACAAAGACCTTTTGAAAAAGGTTGGAAAAGCGTAAATATTTAACAGGAATAATGGAAGGTCGCCACCAACAGCGCAAATAGGGCTTTCCAGACGCCTCGAGCAACCCTTGAGACTCGTAATTACAAACATTTGGTTGAACGTGCTTTACGGTCGCCAATAAAACTTACAAATCGAGGCGTATTGATTGGCTCTCAGGTTTCTTAATTGCAATTTAAAATAGACAGGGTATATAAATTTGTTTTGTTTTAATAAAACGGCCACTCGATAAACCCGGCCATCTTTCACTCGGGGATAATTAATTCTTGATTTTGTGAAGGAATAAAAAAGAGTTATTTTTTCTACGAATTTCCGTCCTTTTATACGTTATTAATTACGTAAATCTAAAACCGTACTTTTAGTTTTTATTTTGATATCAATACATCTAATCATATAAATTAATGGAAAGTATGATATGATGATCTTACCTTCGAATATAATTATTCCTTAAACACTAATGCCCGTATTCATAAACGTTAGTATAACGCTTCGTAACAAAACGAACCGTAATAATTTAACATTCGTTAAATATAACAGAGTATTCACAAAATTTAATAACAATATATAACGCTTCGTTTTGTAACGACAGATTTCAATAATTCCTAATGATATTCATGGGCGCTCGCAGACTTTTTTACAAAGTGGGTCGAAATTTTTGATGTAAGAAAAAATGCGCCGCAGGCGAATTTTTAATCATTTTCAAGGTCAAACGTGTTTTAATGCAAAGTAAGATAATATAGAGTTCTTTACAATAAAGCAAATTTAACAATTTCTTAAAAAATTGAGATCATATTTTATGACGAAAATGCGTATGTACGCTCTAAAAGCGTAGAATTGTCCCTTCTACTAGGCTTTATGATGCGAGATGCGAGCATAAGCAATAACTACAGAAACAGACAATCTGAAAATACAATGTTGCATTAAATTAAAATATATTACTGAGTAACAATATAATTATTCTATTGAACTGCTCAAAATAAAATGTATAATAATTAAATGTTAATTAAATCGCGCTCCTCACAAAATACGGCAACCCTAATCATACGTAGGTACTTTTAATATAAATAAATATGCAATGTCTATTCATTATTTACTTTTCTATTTCTTTATTTCTATATAACAGTAAAATCGATAATTGTGAAAGTTTTGAGAAGAACGTGATCATAAAATGATTAGAATAAACTACGGCATATTACAGAAAATACAATACCGAAGATAATGTAATATAATAACAGTACATAACATAATTTACTCATTCTGACACTTCAGCTATTTCGTACTTAGTAATAGATAGTATGTATTAAATTTTTCATTAAAATATAAGAAAATATTACCGATAATTATTTAAAAAAACAATGATACATTGAAATGAAAAAATTAAATTATAATTTTATTTTTAAAAATGGATACAGTCCATAAATGGCAGGGGGGTCAGTCGACCCTTTCGACCCCCCTCCCCTGTGGGCGCCTATGGTGATATTTGATATTAGATACTAACATCAGGTCAAACAAATACAAAAAAATTATGTGTGAAAATTTCAAATTTCCAAATGAAAAGACAACAAAAATATTTATCCGAAGGATACATTTATCTAAACCTTTATTCGCAAGTGAAAATACCGACCTTAAATGAATCATCATCGGGGTTAGTTAAAGTACAGTTGGAAAATAAAATCATTAGAGTCCTTATCTTTGTGTTAAAGACATCTTTACGGTTAGCTGTATAAAAAATAATTTTGTATTCAGCATAGTTTTTATAGTCATCAATGAGTTTTTTACTAATTGACGATTTTCACTCTGTGATCTGTGAACATGGAAGAAATATAAAAAATCTGATGTGGCCATTACCTTCTGTCAGTTCTATGTATTTTGTATAAATTCCACACAGAAAGTTTCTTTCAAAAGATTCAATTTTTCCAGTACATTACATTCAGTCAGTTGTATGTATTTTGTACAAATACCATACAGAAAGTTTCTATATTCTCAGTCAATCAGAATTTTCTTAATATAGTAGATGTTTCCATGTTTATAGCACAGCTGGCTGTTTTATGAAATTTATTTGTAATTTTTTTAACTCTATATGCTATGAATATAAAGTATAAAATGTAATCAAATCGTATTGAGAATAAAATATTCTTTAATATTTATAATAACATTAAATATGAAAAAATTATATTTAACAGCGTTAAAATCTTCAAATTAGGGTACTTCCGTTCGACCAATTGTAACCAAAATCAGCTCGTCATATAGATGCAAAGAAGAGGAATACTCAAAAATTATAATTTTTGGAACGGTGGTATTGGAGTTATGCGATCAGAAAGAATCATCACACACATTCATAAATTCATATGTACATCAATCCACACATCCATCTATATAGACATCATCGTAAAAATAGAAACGTCGTATTCTAGGTACTCTAAAACGTGCTTATTCATCAAAAACTCACCACCGAATTTTCTGACCAAAGATAATACCTTTCTTACCTAAAGGTGAAGGTGACGGAAGATAAAAACGACAAAGTACAGAAAGAATTGATAGGAATGGATTAATAATTAAACTTGAGACATGAGTATCAGGATATGGAGAAGAAGAAAATTCTGAAATTATCTGATGTTATAATTCAATTCTTATCTATCCCTACCAACTCTGTAGATATTTCTGCCAAGTATTTTAAATCCTGCGAACAGAAAATAACTTCCAACATTCAAGCGTATATCCCTTTATCGGTGAGAGATTTTCCTTTTCCATAAGATTTCAAATCGCTTGTTTGAAAGCTTCGACGTAAAACAATATATCTATTTCGAGATTTCAAAATCGTAACTTTCCAAGTAACTCCAAACGTATTGTTCTAACCGCAGTTATCCTGATGACATTTACTTTCTGCAATTTACTTCCTCGAATTAAATTACTGTTTAGTTGGTGTAGTTATGTTGTTATGACAAAGGATACGAATGCGAGTAGTTAGAGTTGAAGCGCGCGGTTACGCCAACTTGAACGAATGTCACGGGAAGATTTAGTAAGGATATATGTGGGAGAGATTGAGGGGAACGTTAGCGAGGCGTGGGTGTGCTGCATCTAAATAGATGAATGCGGTTTGTAGGATTTGTGAATGAGACATGTTAGCGTCAAATTGTGACACATGCAATTTCTATTATATCACAGATATTCACATTTAATTACAATTTTACTATTTCAATAATTAGGAACAAGTCTTTCAGAACTCATAATATTAAAATAAAACAACCTTTTATTTCAAGATGTACATTTTAACAAAAGATTAATTAGAAAAACCATTAACATTTTTCAAACCAAGACTTATACTCTTAATCATAATGACGGTTTAGAACTTAGTCGAACAAGGCTTGCTATATACATTTTTTTGCTTAGGATGTTAAACTAAGTTTCCGTTGTATGAAACTAGGCAATTAGTAAATCAACTTTTAAAAAAATATTTTTAAATTGTAATATGTTTGAAAACCGATTTAATTTGATCAAATTTTTACAGGAAAGATAATTAACATTTTATTCAAAAATTTATAAATAAAAAATCTGGTGTGGCCAACACAATACCTCCCGCCATTTACAGCCCTCGTCATAAAAAAGATTAAGTTAATCCTTGTTTTTGGATTAGCGAATTTTACTCTAATTTTGACAGTTTATTTCTTAAAATATAGTCTAATCTAATCCAAGTAACTGCCTTTTTTAAACCCCTCAACAGGATTAAATCCCAAGTGGGTTCACATTCACACACATCCATGCCTTAGTGGGATTTGAACCCAGAGCCCCGAGGGCACTTATGACATGAGGCGTTGCTCTAACAATTGAGCCACCGGAGCTATAATAAAATGAAGATTAAATTTTAGCTTAAACATTTTTGTGAATCGTTAATTTTTACTTATCTAAATACATACCTACATACTTATGCTGGAAACTGTATTGAATTCCTTTTCTATTGTTCTATTTACTTTTTTCGTTTTAAATCGTTACTAATATTATTTTGAAATGATTAATTCTTTGATAGTGTCATTTATCTGTCAGTTACATACATTTGAATAACTACGTTTTGTTTTTTTAAAGCGGGGGCGCTGGGATTTAAATTATAGATAATTTTATAAATGTATCCATAAAGTATATAGAAAAAGTATTAATGCAAATCTATATAAAATTTAATAATCTTTAATTTTTATTATAACATTAATTTCGAAAAAATAACATTTAAAGGTATTTTCGAAGAAAAACTATTTTGAGCTTCTAGTAAAGTGCCATTTCCGGTTATTCGATTTTCACAAAATCTAATGGGCTCTTGATATTACAGAAAAGGTTCGAAATACAAGGTTTCAAAATTTTCTGAATGATAGTATTTGAGTTAGAGTGGAGGATCCACACATACATACACACACATACTCATATACTTACATACGCACAGACATCATCGTGAAAATGTTAAATTTGGATTCTAGGGACCTTAAAACGTGGTCATTTACCAAAATCTTGATATGCGATTTTTAGCACGATCCCTATACCTTCCTTACCAAGGGCAGCGGGAGGTAAAAATTGTAAATTTTTCATTTACCTTATTTTTAAAAAATTAAATTCAATTTGATTATTTTTATTATACTTGGTGAAATGTCAATCAATTGTATGTTATTCAAAATGTTTATTTAGTAATTTCAATAGCCCTGAAATACATAGAAATTTGAAATGGATTTCGATGAAACCAGATTTTGATTATATTGTATTATTTATAGGTACTTGATGTTGACACATGTGTTTCATTTATACATTTCTCGTTAAATTTACACTTTTAACATTTAACAATTATTGTAGGGTATATCACTTCATTTATATTAATTTACGTACATAATTCAATTATATTTTTTGGAAACACAAAACATGTAGGTACCCAGTAACCCTGACAACGAATAACCAAAGATATTAAGTATTTTTCCCCTTTAAAATTCATCAATTAAATTTGAAATGCTAACTACAAAAATAAACTACTATAATATACTATTCGTTTCATTTTAAAATTCTGCGAATGCTGTATTTGTTGTATATTGTAAACAGAAACATGGGCGCCCATAGGGGGGGGGCAAGAGGGGCGCTTGCCCCCCCCTGGCTTTTCTCTAATTTTAAGAATTTTAAAAGCAAAGTTACCATTTTTAATTGTTTTTCGACGGCTACTTATGTCGCATCCTAATGTCCTTACATCGCCCTGTTGTTTTCTTCTTTCGTTCTGTTTTCTAACGTTCAAATCTTCATCATGAAGTTAGCATAAGCTTCGCGCGCACATAATTTAAAAAATAAATCCGCAGTACAAATTATAAATAAAAATATTACCAATACCATAGCTGAAGTTAATCGTGATACTAGATTAGGAGCACAACAACTATCAAGTGCTACTGTTGAGAGCTATTTTATTGTTTCCCTTAAAATAATTTGTAAATATTCGGCACTTCTGAAACCCGCAACAAATATTGTGCAGGGTATTTCTGTTGATATGCTAGCTGTACAGAAATATATTAATCACTTATTGGATATACTTAACAATCATAGGAACTCTGATTTAGAAATAATTTTTACTGAACTATTTAATAGCGGTGAAAGTAGTTGCACAAAATTTTGATCTTGAATTAAAAATGCCGAGAGTCGCTAGTGGTGGAAGACAAATTCACCGTGCAAACTACGAAGCTAATTCTGTACGAGAATATTTTAAAAAACCAATTTTTATAAATTACTTAGATTTTGTAATTAGTTCTTTAAATTCTCGGTTTTCGAAAGATGATAATGTTGCCTTTTTGGTCTATAATTTGCATCCGATTAATTTAAAACAAATAAACTATAATAATTTTACTAAACTAGCTCAAGAGATTCATTCATATTATAAAATTAACATTTTTTTTGAAGAAGCTTTAGCATGGCACGAATATTGGATTTCAAATAAAGAAATGATTATTACTAAAGAAACTCCTGTAACAGATTTTTTACAACATTGTACATTTTACCCAGCAATCTCCAAAGCTTTAAAAATTTTAATTTGTCTTCCTCCAACTACATGCACTATGGAAAGATCTTTTAGCACTCTAAGAAGTGTGAAAACATGGATTAGATCTACTATCGGCTAGACGGTTTATGTATGATGAGCCTCCATCGCGATTACATAAGCGAAAATAAACAAAATTATATAGACGAAGTTCTAAATGAATTTTCCAAAGATGCAAGGAATTTTAAATTAGCATTTTCGGAAAAAGAATAAGTAGGTAATGTTGTTTATTCACAATCAGTTGGTAATATAACGATTTCTGAGTTTTAAAAAGTTGGGAAGTTAGTTATTGTTAACCTTCGCGCCTTGGTCAGCTATCTTCGCCCTCGACAGTAATGAAACACTTTCCACCTCGGTTAGTAATGTACTATTACTGTATTGTAATTTTTTTCCATAAATATTTATGTTGTTTTATATTTTTAAGAACATACTTATTTTTAGTATATTATATTTTTGTATTCTTGACTTTGCCCCCCCTGAACAACATTGTACGGGCGCCCATGAACAGAAAGTTATCGTAGAAAAGCACACAGAAATAGTAAGTAGAAAATAACGAAATTTATTCCGTTTGTTTAATTCAACGGTCGTTTCCTCTTGAATTTTACGAATTTTCCCAGAACTCTTAGGAACTTCTTCCAGTAGGAAGTTGGGTCTAACTTTACCGGATATTCTCCCGTTTACGAGTTTCTATTTTGTGAGGGCCCTTTTTCACTTATAAGGTATTTTCTCCAAATAAGCAAATCGTAAATCTTATTTCCATTTCAACACATCCATCAGCGTTTCAGTGAAATAAAATGTTTTTAGTCGTGAGATATTTACTTGTCATTTTGTTTTTGTCTTTCTTTCTTTTTTTCAGTATTATTTTCATCAGGGATATTGCTAAAAGACTCAAGGTAGATATAAAAGATTTTATTGATTACCTCAATACGCACATCTAGTCGGCAGTAATTTATTAAAGTGCTTTAAAATAACACACATAAAGTGGAGCAAAACCGATGTTTCGTAACCTGAATGCAAGGTTATGAATTATTAAAATGTGTGCAAGATACAAGATTCTTTCTTACAAAATACAAGCAGAATAAAACTAAGTAAACGAAGTAACTAACCGAGAATATTTCTGCCTAAGAAAAAAAAAATGCCTGTGACAATACAAAAATTATAACAGCCACCAATATTTAATTGATAGTTTCCATAAAAGTAAAATCACAAGATTTTAGATATATATATATATATATATATATATATATATATATATATATATATATATATATATATATATATATCTTGTTGCTTCTTTATTCAATCGAAAATAAATTTATAAAAGGAAAAGTCACAGTCACAGAATGCATGCATTTATTCATACTTTAAGTTTTTAATAGACAGATTCATGTTAAGAAAAACGTATTTTTATTTTCAAAATTACTATTTTGATAAATTTAAGTAAACAACTCGTCTTCGTTATTATTTCTTTTCATACACCACGCGACCTTAGCAAACGTCCTCGCGACCTCATTCGGGATAGCGATCCTTAGTTTGAATATCACTGCCTTAAAAATCCATGTTGACGACGTAAATATATCTATCCCAAAATGCAAATATTATGTTTCAATAAAATGTAATTATTCATAGAAGTATAAGCGATATTACCTCTGTTCCCTTTCTTCTTCTTTAATTACAAATTATAGGGTAGAAATGATTAAAAGAGCCATATATATATATATATATATATATATATATATATATATATATATATATATATATGCAAATAAATAATGTCAAACACAAGCATCAAATTATCCGTTTATGACATAAACGGGACCTTTTGACCATTGCCGGATTAAGGAAATATGGGGCCGTAGGCAAAGAGTTTGTCTGGCCCCTACCCTCCTCTCCCATTTTTTTATTTAATAAAGTTAAAAACGAAAATAAATAGGTACAATATTGAAATATTGGTTATTTTATGATATAATGAACATACAAAATTTAAACAATAAAAAATAATCGAAAAATGAAATATAACCTGTATAACATTGCAACACAAGTTAGAAAATTATAAATCTAAAATAAACTACATAAAAATGATATCTATTACGATATAAATAATAGTATAAATTACAATTTATTTTTTCGTACTTTTAATTCAGTGAATTTAGTAATCAAATATTCATTATTTAAAAACTCGCTTAAAACATAATTTTCAATATACAACATAGATAAACTATTTAATTTTTGTTGTCCTAAAATACTTCTCAAATAATTTTTTACTCTTTTGAGAACTGAAAATGTACTCTTTCCACCTGCATTGCTTATTGGCAAAGTTAGATATATTCTTAAAATAATATCCAAATTTGGGATTGTTGCTATTATATTATTTTGTTGAATAAATGTATGCATTAATTCTGGTGTTGATAATTCGCAATGATAATACTCGCAATAGTCGCACCACCAGATACCAGATGGCAGACGAATGTATAGACGATAATTCCCTACTTTTAATTCAGTTCTATGAATCTACATAATAGTTATTTATATAACAAGTGTGTAAAGTAGTACTTTTTTGGTCGAGTGCGATGTTTTACGCATGAGGCGCAGCCGATTGCGGAAATTGTAGCACGAGACAAAAAATACTATTTTACACACGTGTTGCATACAACATTTTTCCTACAACCGAAATGGTATTGATGTTTCTCATAATACTGAGTGTACAGGCATTCAGCAGCTTCAAATACTTTTAGTGCTCTTTCTCATAACACTGTACAAAATGTAACTTAAACACTTGGAAGAATCTCAGACAGACGATGATTAGTATTTTATAATGTACAAATTGTACATTTAATATTAATATTAAAAATTAGGTTAGGTTAGAATACATGTCAAAAAAATGTTAATGTTCTTAAAAATTAGATTAGTACTCAATCTGTTAAAAAAATATTAGATTTATCATTTATATTTCTCAATAAATTTTATTACTCTCATTATTATTTACTACCTAATTATATACTTGACAGGTAAATTAACCAAATTTTAATGTTGCCTAGCAACGCCTATTTACTTTTCAAGCACTAGTGCGTGAAAAATATTATTTTTAGTTAGCTTTAGCTAAAATGTATTACATTTTGCTTACAAAATAAAATTTACAGGCATTAATCATTTCCAGGCCCTATTCATTACGGGCCCTAGGCATTTGCCTAGTTTGCCTAGTGGTTAATCCGGGCCTGCTTTTGACAGTCCGATAGATGGTTTTAAATTAACAGGTCCAATAAACGTAATTCCGTTCAGTATCAAAACGGATAAGTCATTTTGAATACCGAATTTGTTAATTTTGTCCGTTAATTTTTAACGGTCCGTTTTAAATTAACGGAATACGTTTAGAATACACTTGTAGGTTCGATAAAGGAAAACATGATGGCTTGCTGTGTCTACTAGGAACGTTAATAAGTCAATAATAATAATTATTATTATAATAATATTGTAAGATGGCTTCATTCAAAACAAGCACATATCGTTTAGCTATTTCTAATATTAACTCGGTAATCGTCAAATTACTGTGTTATGTTTTTGTTAATAACGTGAAAATCAAATCTGAGTCGTACACTTCTGAGTTAGGGAAGTGATAGCCACTATGGCACAGCTGGCTTAAATTGAAATAGCAAATAGATATTTATCTAATATCCCGCCATTATCTAGATCCCAGCTATCTGGAGTCCAGACACAGACACAGACTCCCCTCAAATCCCGGCGATATTAAATCGTATAAAGTGACCATGGCTGGTCGTGATTGCTGGATGTTATTGATTCGCAATAGCTTAGGTCGAAAGTAATCTATGAGAGTCAACTTCGGAGTTTTTGTGTGCACGTTTTACGATGCGACAACAGATGCATTGTTCGTTGTACGTGCTCTGTATAAGCGTTAGAGACTCGTGGAATACAACAGAACAACACAGCGTTTCAGTGGCACAAGGAGTAAATGGATTGAGCACTTTTGTAAATTACTGTCGAGTTTCAGCAAAGCATTGCTCTGGGACAGCGGATTTATAGGATGGTGGTCATTAAAACTTAAAATAATTGTAACTTTGACGCCAAAACTCTCGCTTTTTAACTGAAAAACTGGGATGTATACGACACTAAAAGTTTGCTATATCTCATCCTGCAGTATTGTATTTTTACGTAGAAACAAGTAATATACGTACATTTAAGTCATCAGATTTTTATACCAAATTTTAGAGTGAACCATTATTCTAATTTAAGCTTTTGGAGATCGAATAAAGTTGAGTTAAAGGGTGGTAACAGATCTAATATATGATTACTTAAAAACTTTATATGGGAAATTTCTCGACTGTGGAATAAATGTTGTTTGACAGATTTCGATTAATTGTTAACACCTAGGTAATTTATATATGAAGATTCAGGCCAGTAGGACCGGATTTTGAGAAAAAGGAGGCAATCATTTTTGTATCAACACTTCGAACTCGTTTTACTTTGACAGGATTGTTTCAGGTTTAAATGCATACATCTATGATTCATCACCTGTTATATCATACACTGCTTTAGATTTACCTTCGTTGTACTTTTTTAATGTTTTAATGCACCATTCCACACGATGTTGCTTTTGACAATCATTTAAATTATCAGGTATCCAACGGTGATAAACTTTCCTGCCTCTTAGATGATCGAGAAAAATAAATTTATAGCGGTTATTTCAATGCCCAAAGTAGCCCATATAATTATGTATGTTACACGGTTGTCTTCTTTAATCATTGTACGAATAGCAGCTATGTTTTCATCCGTAACTGCAGAAATTGGCCGATCTTCGCGTAAGTTGTCATTGAGAGAAACTCGATGAAATTTAAATTTATTATACCAGCTGTGAACAGACCTGATACTCGGTGTTTTATTTCCAAAAGCATCCCGAAGATTTTCGATGCATTGTTTTGGAGAGAGCGAACTTTTAAAATCGTAAAATATCGTGGCTAGGAAATTTTTTCTTGTTAACTACATTTTCAGTACAACGTGCGTACTTTAAAACTGCATGGAAAATTACTGATAACAGATAATGAATTATAACAAAAACTGCCATGCTACCTAAGGATGTACTTTTCTTTTGCTATGCTTTTATTTTGCGTAGCTACCTTTCAACCCAGCAATTTTTTTTTTCTACGGTCTATATACAAAGTAGCCATTTGCGCTCTCTTTTGTCAACGCAAAATGTCACTTTGCCGCTCATGCGCGACAAAGTAGAAAAAACGCTCGCTATCTAAATTTCTAACTATACAATGTTGAGAAATGTCACTTGTCTACATTCTTAATAGAAACGTTTAGTCAGGAACTAATGACACTGTAGTTACACATTTACCATCTTCACAAGTCAATCTGCCGCACTGCTGTGAAAATAAAATATGGCATTTATTTACGAAAACAAAAGTATAAAATGCTTAGATTAGATTGAAGCAATAGCTCAAGAAGAATGGAAAGTAACGATAAATTAAAATTAAATATAAAATAAATTGTGTGAACAGTTGTGCTGCCACCTGCAAAACTTTGGCGTGAACGCTCCCAGTGGACATCCACTTTTCCACTGCACTAGTTTAGTACTTGAAACAAATAAAAACAAAACTTACAATATTCATTACAAAATTGGCATTAATTTTTTGTAAAAACGAAAGCGAAAACAATATCTTGAAGTCATATTTGAATACGTTCCTATCTTCACTGCAAAACTGTTGAGTAGTACTGTAAGTACATTTCATTATTTTTTTTATGGTGGAGGACTGTAGAAAAAATCTTGTGTGTGTTTCGAGCGCAAATGGACATTGTCGATTTCGAGAGAATGCCGCGCTCCTGCGTCGCGCGTCAACAACCTCTCAATCGACAATGTCCCATTTTGCGCTCTTAATACACAAATAGCTATTACGTATATTATGTTTTTTTGTTATTTTCAAATTAAGTTATAAAATCAAAGCGTCAAAACTTCTTTTTATGTTAAACGAAACGATGATTTTTGACTTTTACATTTTTGACATGTCTTAGTGGCCGCCATTATTTTAGTTCCTTAATATTCCGCTCATGTCGCATGTTATTCTGCGGGTCCCAATAGTAATAATTGAAAATAGATAGATTTTCCGGCTAAATTATTTTATGCAATATATTGGCCAATGTTAGAAGAGTAATAAAATTTTATTTATTAATTTAACAATACCGCGCCATTGTACTAAAAAAAGTTTAATATCGCCAGCAGTAAAATAAAAAGCTTGTATGAAATATTTTCATTACATTATGTCAAAAAATATTAATATTTATTGCATACATATATTCATACTAGTGTGGGTTTGAATTGTGGATTATAACATGCAACAGTACAGAAAAAAAATAAATGAAAATATTTTTAGCTCGTTTAATCATTCGGGCAAAAGAGTTCAAAAAAGTGACAGCAAATTAACAATATTTCAAAATAAATCACCCTAGGTGATTAAAACTCATAAACTTGTAAGTAGAAGACCAAGGTTATCTTTTTACTTTACTTATGGTTAATCGTATGGTAAGCTTCGTGAATCTCTTGAATAAAATAATCCTAAACTAGTGAAGTTTTTGTTAATTTAACAAGTCCTTAAAATTTTTAGCAGGTCAATAACGGCATATGAAAAAAACTTGAATGTTTAGTTGTTATATTGAAATCTAATGCATAGCATTTTTAACCAGGATACACAATATCAATCCAGAAATCTGTTTTGTATAAATGTCAAAATTATCATACACTAGGAAATGGAAGCTATTGGGTCGATTCTGTTCACATCTGCAAGTCTTACAGATCTGTAAATCTGTAAAAAAGTGACAAAATACATACATTCTTGTAGATTAATATAAAATTATACATAAGAGTGGTACTTTCCTTGCGATTTTGTTCATTATTTACAGATTTACAGATCTGTAAGACTTACAGATGTGAACAGAATCGACCTATATATCTAGTCGTTTAATTGAGTTAACTGTGACTAATATGGTATCTTTCTGATACTCAATAAAATGCGATAACCATGTACCTAACAATCAGAAATTTTCAGGTAACCACTTTGATTAAAGAACGCTTTAGCTCTCTGATCCTTAGGAAAAATAGGAAGCTATTATCATATTTTTGTGTTCAATCTGTGCAAAAATTAATGACGACATCAAAGAAGAATCATATTTCAAAGGATTGTTATCATGTAAAAAAATCTGATGTGGCCAGCACATTACCTTCCGTCAGTTCTATGTATTTTGTACAATTTTCATACAGAAAGTTCATTGCAAAAGATTCTATTTCTTGTACATTACCTTCCGGCAGTTGTATGTATTTTATACAAATTCCATACAAATTTTTTTAGCAAAAGATTTTATATTTCCAGTAAAACTATAACACAAACATACTATATCAATTTCACTTGACACTGATATCTTTCAATCATAATTTTCTTAATATAGAAGCTGTTTCCATAGTTATAGCTAGCTAATTTATGATATTTAATTTCTTTATAATTTTTTACCTCTATATCCATTTAATATGAAGTATAAAATACAGTCAAATCGTATAGAGAATAAAATATTCTTTAATATTTAAAATAACGTTAAATGTGAAAAAATGATATTTAACATTGTTTTTTCAAGAAAAACTGTTAAAATATTCAAATGTGGGTACTTCCGGTTGACCAATTATAACCAAAATCTAATCGCTCTTCATACGGATGTAACGAAGAGAAATACGAAAGAATTATAATTTATGAAATTGTAGTATTAAAGTTATCGCAGGGCAAATTTTTGTCACACACACACACACATACACGCACGCGCACACGCACACATACACACACACGCACACACACACGCACGCACGCGCACACGCGCACCCACACACACTCACACACCAAATTTTTTGACCAAAGATAGTACCTTCCTTACCTAAAGGTGACGGAAGGTAAAAATAACTGAATTATTTTGTAATTATTGTATTTCGTGGATATAATACAATTTTTAAGAAGTTTGACTTCCTTGCAAAGTTTTGAAAACAATAACCGTCTTAAAATTTGATTAATAGAACTTGTAGCATGCAATATTGTCTCCATTAAAACTTAAAATAACTATTAGCTATAGTATCTTACTGGTCGTGTAGAATCTATAACCCCCAGGCTACGCATAATGTAATCCAAGCTCCGCCCTTATCCACCAAGTTCCTAAAGTCGTCTAAGTGTAATTAATTTCTAAAGAGGCATGCAGTATAGGAGCGGGTACATGCTTGCACCTGGGTCGAGTAGAGGCAATTCGAATCACATTATTACAAGCGGTGCATGTTCTAAGTGAATTAACGTCCTGGACCTGGACCCGATCTAATCCTTCTTAGGGGGAAACGCCCCATACGGATTTATTCCGGTAAATGGTATACCCAACGGAGATCTAGATGACACAGTTAAAAGTTTACCTGTGGCTTATTGCAAGAATAACCAATTTCATTTTTACCTTCCTTCATATAATTGGTCAACCGAAAGTACTCCTATTTAAAGCTTTTAACAGTTTTTCTTGATAAACGAAATTATAAGAAATATAGTTTCATAAATCTTTTAAACTTTACTAATGGGCTACTTGCGTGCCATTTTTACCTCCCGCTACCCTTGGTAAGAGAGGTATAGGGATCGTGCTAAAAATCGCATATCGAGATTTTGATAAATGACCACGTTTTAAGATCCCTAGAATCCAATTTTAACCTTTTCACGATGATGTCTGTATGTATGTGTGTATGGATGTGTGTGTGTGTGTATGGATGTGTGTGTGTGTGTGTGTGCGTGCGTGCGTGCGTGCGTGCATGCGTGCGTGCGTGTGTGTGTGTGTGTGTGTGTGTGTGTGTGTGTTTATCATTCAGAAAATTTTGAAACCTTGTATTTCGAACTTTTTCTGTAACAGAAAGAGCCCATCAGATTTTGGTGAAAATCGGATAACCGGAAATGGAACTTTACTAGAAGCTCAAAAGTTGTTTTTTTCGAAAAATACCTTTAAATGTTATTTTTTCAAGATCAATGTTTTTATAAAAATTTAAGATTATTAAATTTTCTATAAATTTCCATTAATACTTTTTCTATATATTTTATGTATAAATTTATATAATTATCTATAATTTAAATCCCAGTGCCTACGATTGAAACAAACAAAACGTAGTTATTCAAATGTATGTAACTGACAGATAAATGTTACTATCAAAGAACTAATAATTTCAAAATAATATTAGTAACGTTTAAAAAAAAAGTAAACAGAACAATAGAAAAGGAATTCAATACAGTTTCCAACATAAGTAAATATGTAGGTATGTATTTAGATTAATAAAAATTAACGATTCACAAAAATGTTTAAGCGAATCCTCATTTTTGAATTAGTGAATTCTATTCTATCCCCCTTTTAAGATTTAATTTTTTTATTTTATTATATCTCCGGTGGTTCAATGGTTAGAGCCTAATGTCATGAGTGCCCTCGGGGCTCTGGGTTCGAATCCCACTAAGGCATCGATGTGTGTGAATATGAACCTACTCTGTAATTGGGATTTAATCCTGTTGAGGGGTTTAAAATAAAGGTAGTTACTTGGATTATATTAGAATATATTTTAAGAAATAAACTTCAAAATTACAGTAATATTCGCTAATCCAAAAATAAGAATTAACTTAATCTTTTTTGTGACTCGGGCTGTAAATGGCGGGAGGTATTGTGTTGGCCACACCAGATTTTTTAATTAATATTTTTGAAGAGACGATAAAAACTTGCTACCAATATTTTTTCTTTTAACAAAATTTTCATTAATTGGCCAGAAAAAAATTAATGAAATTTTAATATTTAAATTACCGCCATGTATGACGTAGAATTACGCCGAACCAATGAATGACCGTAAAGCAATAACATCGGTACGTCCAATAGCAACGGAATGTGCGGGTAATTTAAACATGACAGATCATCTGTTTGACGTTTGAATATTAGTTTGGAGGTTAATATTTTCGTTTGTCAATTTAATCTTGTACGAGTATAAGCTAAGATAAAATCCTTTAAAATCCTTTTTAACAAATCGAAATACGTAATAAAAGTATCAGAAACCACGAAAATTGTGAAGAAGAGAGACATGACAGAAAAATGAACTAAAGTCAAAATCAAATTAAAACTCGCACCCGCTCGCTATCTACAGGTTACATTCTTAAATATGCATCCCTTACTCTAGTTGTAAATAATGACGTCAAAGCATATCTTCTTTCTTAATTTATTAAAAAAACATATATTTTTTTAAAAATAAAATTTATTTATTAGACCAATTACGAGAACATTTTGACGCTACTTCGTACGTGGTATAGCCAGTAAAGTCTGTCTTTTTAATAAGCTGACAAATACGGTCGTGCCCGGTATGCATCGGGCTTGTCAGTCGAATTGTTCAAGCAACATTGACTGTGTATGGGACATTCAAGCTAAGAATGATGGTTTGACGGGTATGAACAATCCAACTATTATTATTATTATTAATATTATTATTATTATTATTATTATTATTATTATTATTATTATTATTATTATTATTAATATTATTATTATTATTATTATTATTATTATTATTATTATTAATATTATTATTATTATTATTATTATTATTATTATTATTATTATTATTATTATTATTATTATTATTATTATTATTATTATTATTATTATTATTATTATTATTATTATTATTATTATTATTATTATTATTATTATTATTATTATTATTATTATTATTATTATTATTATTATTATTATTATTATTATTATTATTATTATTATTATTATTATTATTATTATTATTATTATTATTATTATTATTATTATTATTATTATTATTATTATTATTATTATTATTATTATTATTATTATTATTATTATTATTATTATTATTATTATTATTATTATTATTATTATTATTATTATTATTATTATTATTATTATTATTATTATTATTATTATTATTATTATTATTATTATTATTATTATTATTATTATTATTATTATTATTATTATTATTATTATTATTATTATTATTATTATTATTATTATTATTATTATTATTATTATTATTATTATTATTATTATTATTATTATTATTATTATTATTATTATTATTATTATTATTATTATTATTATTATTATTATTATTATTATTATTATTATTATTATTATTATTATTATTATTATTATTATTATTATTATTATTATTATTATTATTATTATTATTATTATTATTATTATTATTATTATTATTATTATTATTATTATTATTATTATTATTATTATTATTATTATTATTATTATTATTATTATTATTATTATTATTATTATTATTATTATTATTATTATTATTATTATTATTATTATTATTATTATTATTATTATTATTATTATTATTATTATTATTATTATTATTATTATTATTATTATTATTATTATTATTATTATTATTATTATTATTATTATTATTATTATTATTATTATTATTATTATTATTATTATTATTATTATTATTATTATTATTATTATTATTATTATTATTATTATTATTATTATTATTATTATTATTATTATTATTATTATTATTATTATTATTATTATTATTATTATTATTATTATTATTATTATTATTATTATTATTATTATTATTATTATTATTATTATTATTATTATTATTATTATTATTATTATTATTATTATTATTATTATTATTATTATTATTATTATTATTATTATTATTATTATTATTATTATTATTATTATTATTATTATTATTATTATTATTATTATTATTATTATTATTATTATTATTATTATTATTATTATTAGTATTATTATTTTCCTTTCCAAACCATACATAACATAAAAAAATTAATACAAAATAAATATATAAATATAACAACAAATATTTATCACTCCTCAGATACTGAATTGACCGATTTTCGGTAGCGAAATACCTCATCCAGACCACATAGAGTGAGTTAGCTGAGCTTGTTGTTATAACTATATAAATAGACAAATTTGCAAATTATGGAAATAGGCTTTATTCATCGCCCGGCATTAACTAGGACGAAGAGGGTGCATCTTCTCGCGAGATTCTCTCCTTCCTTTCAGAGGAAAACCGTCCGCAAAAACTGGCAGAGAAGTGGCCTAGTTAAATAGTATTCATCTAAAAAATTGAACAGCTTATAGCAGCTGGTGTTTCTCTCATGAATTCCTGTTCTAAGTTGGCGCACGTGAGCAGATGGGCCATTGTTTGTTCTTGACCACAATGACATAAAGTGGGTTCTTCTTGGTGCTTGGTACCACCAGTTGAACAAGTTTACTGCACATTTTCCTACTTGATTTCGTAGGCGATTTAATGATTTCCAAATGGGCCATTTCTGATCTTTATCTGGTGGTAGTTTCTCATCTGGAAGGCTGCCCATTGCTTTATCTTCTGGCTTTAATGTCTCATCCTACATTAAGCGTCTTGTTGCAATCTTGGTTTCTGTCATAGGGTGCATTGAAAAGAGGAAAATGTGTCTTGATTTTAGACATAGCCGAGCTGGTTCTTGGTCGAACATTGGATGGCGAGGATCATATAACTGTTTAGAGCGCTCTACCATTGTAACGCGAGGGGGGTGCGGACGATCTGACGAGGATGATGACTGCTACTACTGCTTCTTACTCTAAATACTTACTCCCAACGATGATACACTGACTCTTACTGGTGGAAGCTTGGGTGATAGGCGTCCACGACTTGGTGAGAAAGACTTCTTGATAAGGAAGAACACACATATACTTCACTTTAACTTTACACTGATGAACACTACGGACATGAACAAATACTTAGTGATTTTATAACTAATAACTTTATTTACATTCAAACTAATACAACTATAACTAACACAACAGCGGGCGAGCGTCGCCCCAAAACTAAGGGACTCTACATGTCTCGTCAAAACACGTCTTCCCGACGCGACAAACTAATTTCGACTCTTACATGTTAACTCTCACGAGTATCTAATCCGACTATCTATAAAAACATAACGCTATCTTCAGGACAGGATTATCTTAGGGGTACGGGGTGCATAGGCTTGGTCATTCCAAAGTCACGCACGTATACATAATAATTTCTAGACTAATGATAAACGAATAAATGTCGTGACTATCATAATACAATAGGAATTTCTAAACTGAATTTTGACTTAAATAGATAAACAGAGTTAAAATATGAATATTGAAACTATAATTTAGAAAAGTTTATAAGAAGTTATTTATCTATTATTGCTCTTACCCTCGCCTTGCCATACCATACTAGCCGTTGACCGTCTAACTTTAGGTGGAGCTATGATCAATTATTTAATTTTAAAAACCGAACAACAATAATATTTCTCAATGTGAGCAATTTGTTTTAATATCAGACTTTTATTAATATTTACTGTTATTTGTTTGAAGTTATAATAGTATTAAAACAACCCTTTTACATCACACAATAGTCATCGTGATCTCAATTACAAGGTTATTAAATTCTGAAAATGTAAACAAGCCAAGTCTTCCCACCCTTATACATTTATAATGAGAAAATCAAAATTAATTCTCAAACAAAAGACATCTCAGGGAGTAATAATACAAAATTGATAAATTCAGGATTACTTTTAAATATTGAAATGCCTGAGACATTTCCGTTTTCATTACGAATTTCACCGCAAGAGTTTGTAATTGAATTCGTCGCTTTCTCCATCGCAAACTGCATATAAAATTAAAATCGATCCCACAATACCATTCGAGATGAAGGGATAATCGCCAAGAGGTATTCAATTGAACTCTACTAA
Organism: Harpalus rubripes; assembly: GCA_963082715.1. Classification (NCBI taxonomy): domain Eukaryota; kingdom Metazoa; phylum Arthropoda; class Insecta; order Coleoptera; family Carabidae; genus Harpalus; species Harpalus rubripes. The sequence continues at coordinate 56,419,291 of OY720457.1, read as the reverse complement.
CTTCTAGAAAAGGGAATCTTTAGATCTTGCCACTCCTGCTTATCGGATTTTCTCAGGGAAACCTTGTATTTCTAAAGATTTCGATTTAATTTAATTCCATGTTTTCAATAAGTTCTATATTACAAAGTTCCTTGTTATTTATCTTATTTCAATATGTAATTTTGTAATTGTAATCTTTTTCTTAAAACCAATAGCTTCATTGAACTCAATTCTTGAGGGAAATTATAGCATACGTTTTCCACTGTTGCCCAGTTTTATAAAAGGTGGATAAGTAAATTACTAGCAAAGTAAAATTTACTCTTAAAGTAAAATAATTTATTCCAGAGATTATCGTTTTATAAAGCAAGAATAAAAATACTAGCTAAGTAAATCTAAAGAATAAATTACTCCACCGATTTTTGAGGAAGTAAATTTCATTCTGTAGAATAAATTTGACACATGTCAACATTAATTAAATTAAATTCATTATACATTGAATCTCTTGCATTATTTTTACATTTATTTATATCCAATATATTTGCTTTGTCTATTTCTGTGTAATTTTTTCCCCGTTCTCTCTTTTTTCCATGTTAGTTGACACCTGGCACTTTATGACACAATTTATTTTCTATTTTGACTTTTGGTTTATTTCGTGTCAGGAACATACAGAATACAATATTATTAAAACATTCTGCGGCACATTGCTTCGAATAGATCCTCTTCAGTTCGAGATTAACATTATCGTCAGTAGTGTTTTTAAGGAATACCGTCTAGTAATGTTTTATCTTGGTTTTATCAATCTTAGCCTGATTGTACTACTCTTCTCGAGATTTATGTTATTATAAAAATTAAAGGTTATTAATTTTTTTACAGATTTGCATTGATACTTTTTCTACATATTTTGTGGAGAAATTTATAAAATCATCTATAATTCAAATCCCGGAGCCTACGCTTTCAACAGACAAAATTCCCTAATTATGCAGTTATTCATATGTATGTAACTGACAGATAAATGTCACAGTCAAGGAAATAATCTTTTCAAAGTAATAATAGTAACGTTTTAAAAAGAAAAAAAGTAAATAGAACAATAGGAAAGGAATTCAATACGGTTTCCAGCATAAGTAAATATGTAGGTATGTATTCAGATTAATAAAAATTAACGATTCACAAAAAAGTTAAAGCTAATCCTCATTTTTGAATTAGTGAATTCTATTCTATCCCGGTATTTAAAATTTTATCTTCATTTTATTATCAAAAAATGTAGTTACTTGGATTAGATTAGACTATATTTTAGGAAAATTCGCTAATCCAAATATAACGATTAGCTTAATCTTCTTTGTGACTCGAGCGAAATACAAAATCTTTCACAAGAAACTGTTTGTATGGAATTTATATCAAATACATAGAACTGACGGAAGGTAATGTGTTGGCCACATTAGATTTTTTTTATATATTTGTTGTGTGTATACAGTTAGATATTTTAAACTTGTGTCAAATATTTATTTATTCTTATAATTTATAATGTTGAATTTAATTTCTATCAAATTGTCCTTATTTCATAAATATTTCCATTAACGTGTCAAATGTGACAGATGACAGCGTTAAATTTTCCATGGAATACTTAGATTCTTTTTTTAATGTGTTAATATTCAACTGTACTCCTTGACAGCCTTGACATATCTGGCAGTGAAAATGAACAGGTAAAAAATAAATCATCGGGAGTGGAAAAAATCTTATATGAAACACGAGATATAGGTACATTTGACCACTCTCGAACTTATTTGCTAGCCCTCGCAATCGCTCGAGCGTAAAATCATCCTCGATTAGTAAATGGTACCTACATCTCTTGTAGCATAAATAACTATTATGTAACGCTATAATGAGTAATATATTTTAGTAAAAGTATCTAAATCAAACATGAAAGTTATAATTCTGTTGTCGATTTTAAGAGAAAAACGATGTATATGTAAGTACTGTATGTACTCTATGAATTTTTTGTACGATGTGTAAATACTGAATGTTTAAATGTACGAATGTATTCTGTGTACATGCATTGTAACAATTTGTAAGATCGTACTACCCGGAAGAAGGCGCAAGTTTGCACCGAAACGTCGGTTTTGTAAGAATAAATGCTGTTTGTTATAGTTAACGTTTAAAAAAATAAATAAAAATTAAAATTGGGCCTCTCAGGTCCAGTCGCAGTTATATGGTTAAGAATCTATTACATTAAAATATGGTTGCTACGATTGACTACGAAACATACTGACGGTAACGAATTTTCATTTAATACTTCGACATTCAAATTTATTAAACGAAAGCTTTGTACTCTCATGAATTATTTAATGCATTATGTTTATCGAGTTATGAAGAAATTGCATTTACCGTGACCTTTTCTTTACTAGATGAATACAATAGTTCAATAGACATTCTTTGATAAATATCGCTAGTGAAAAAAATATTGAAAGGGCTCATCGATGCAGGAAATTTAATTATATTGCAATGTAAAAGCACTAAAACCATGCATGAAATAGTTTTACACAACTGAGCAATATGCAAAACGAGCTCTCGGCTCTGGAACAAAACGAAAAACTAAAAAGCCAATCGCACAAGAACGACGAGCAGTGGACTTGACCGGCGTTTCGCATTCGACTACTATTCTCGCATGGCTCGCATTTTCTCATCCGGTTCAAACGTTCGGGGCTATTGAAGCCGAGTATTTCATCCTTTCCTATTTTACCAATGCGATAGAACATTCCTATTGTTTATCATGACGTTATTGCACAAGTTGTTTAGAATTTATCACGCAAACATTGATGTGGATAGAAATAGAGATAAATAAAGTATCTATGGTATTGCTGATAGTGATGAAAATGATAGGACGAACACGTACAGCAAAGCAGTTTTGGCGCGAAAGTTCTGACGTTAGCGTCACTCCGCCATAAGTAGAGAGAACCGACATACGTTACCACTAATATGACAATATATAATAAAAATGTTGCATGAATAAAAATACGTATCCATTACAGTGATCAAAAATATTTAGAGCTAATGGTAACATAGTAAGCCAGATAGTTATTATATCATTTCAAAATATATATTTGTTTTATTTACTTACATGAATAGGTAATAGGTATAGGGGTAGTGTTAAATGTTAATTTAAGTAAAACTTCGATAGTACATATACGTAAATAAAAATCAGGCAAGTAAAATTAATAATTTTTACTCGTTTTCATAATCAAGTTAATTATTCGCATTAATTAATGTGACTTTAAGACTTTCTTTAATATAATATTAAAGGTTATTATACTCACCAAGTGCCATTATTATAATTAAAATAGTATTTAAACTATTTTCTATTTATGTTTAAATACAACAAAGACAGTATTGATTACATTTACATTACTATTTACTGAATGATTACAACAATGACAAGTATTGAGATTACGATAATTAAAACATAAATTGTATTATAAATTTATTTAATAAGTAAATTTTTATTTGATCTTAATAAAAAATTACTCGGATATATTAAATATGTGTAAAACCAATTGCGAATTTATGAGCAAAATATGCATGATCCACTTTATAGTGACATTTTCACAAGGAAACTGGACTGCTGACGTCACAACATGGCGACCATTTTACGCTAAAAAATTTAATTACATTATTATAGGTATAAAAATACAAAATATATAGCAATTTTTATTTCGTTTTCATTTATTTATATTCAAAATTTATATGCGACATGCAATTTTTAAAAAGTCGAAGACTTGGACGGCCCCCCCACTGTCAAAAATGACTGTTACACTAATGATTTGAAATTTGAAATTAACTGAGATTTGTTGCAAATCGAATGATACTATATAATTTTACTGAAATCTATAAGACATTCATTTATGGATATTTTATATTTATATAAACTTAAGTACTTATACAGGCTGTTCAATTTAAGTGTTTCACTATTGATATCTCGAGAACCGTAAAAGATACGAAGTCGGTTAAATTAGCAAACAATTTCTATATTATAAGACTATTAAAAAGAGCATTACAAAAAAAATTTTCAACCAGTGGTTCTCAAAATACAGAATTCAACTTTTTAATTTTAAATGAAAACCTACTTTTTTATTCGCCTATTCGATTCAGCATTTTTTTCTGAATACAACGATATTAAATGTTTATACTCTTACATAACGAAAACAACGAGAAAAATGCAAAAGAAAAATTATTTTTTTCATATTTATTTCTACATGTAAACAGAGTGCCATGACAAAAACAATTGAATATCGTATCTCTTACGGTTCTCGAGATAGCAATAGTGAAACACTTAAATTGAACACTTTGTATAGAAGTTTAAGAGAGTGCCTAAAATCCCACTGTAAATCTTCTTGGGGTGAAAGAGAACACTCAAACTACTCCATCCCTGACTGTTGTTGAGAGTGAATGATTGATTTCAGATTCGGACGGCGGCGTCGAAGGCGGCCTCCTGGGGGACGACCTGAACGAGCTGACAGCGTCGTTTCCCCCTCTGGAGGATGTACCCCCGCTGCACTTCGCCACCGAGAACTCCACCGAGGTCATCTCGCAGACCGGTTCCACAGCCCTCGTCCCATGTGTTGTTAACAACATCGGCGATGGAATGGTGAGTTTTTATTAAGCTCAAAAGCTCGTATTGTAAGGTCAAGTTTTATGGACATTTTTATAGTCGATGTTAAATGTTGAACGTATCCGATAGAAACCAAGTCAGTTTTTTATGTCAATTGAGATTTTATTCTATTTCCTCACAATGACATTCTTAAAACCTTACGTTGGTCGCGCGAGTGACATACGTCATCCACTCTAATTTAATAAATGCTAGTGTCTATTACTAAAATTGTACAAATCCATAAGTCGGAGTACCTTTTAGGAATAATAGTAGCTATATATTCTTGATACCGGAGTCGATTCCAACCGACGCCAAATATTTCCAATTTTAAATGACACAAAATTGACCCCTGTGGTGCACTGTCCACGTCAGCAATGAGTGCCCGAGAGGTGCAAATATTTCATCATTACCGACATCTGTGTACAAAGCAGATTGGCACACCCAGCAATGGGTAATAACATAATATATTTATTTTACAAAAAATTAGCGTAATTAGATTTTTTGAAAACTTAATAATTCTCGAGATATAACACAAAATTATGTTTTTTTAAATGGTAACCTATGTTTAACATAGTCTCAGCTTTTTTCTTATTTTATAAGCTTTTCAATCATTTATAATAAGTCTACGTTCGTTTGTTTTAAACATGAATAAAAGATGAATTATTAATTTATTGGGGTGAAAAATTTAAAATTATTAAAAAAACAAATGAAAAAATCTATTACAGGTCATCATTTGTATATTTCTAATAGTACTTGTTTAAGTTTTACTCATTTTTTCAATTTATTTACTTCAAAAGCATATTAAACCATTTTTTTTTCGGATTGTGTCAAAGCAACTCTAATGTTGATAAACATAAATTTAACTAACCCAAAAATAATGGATTCAGAATAATATTGAGAACATAATTAATAGATATAGAATCAAAATAAACAAATGTTGATCTGTAATAATTTTTTTCGTTTGTTTCTTAATAATTTCCAATATTTTCACCGCAATAAATTAATAATTCGTCTTTTATACTTTTATAAATATTATTCTATCCAAAGAACGATAAAAAGTGTGTTAAAGCATTTTTTTTCTATCATAATAAGTAAGATAAGAGATATTTTCAAAATGAGCAGAAAACGAGTTTTTATATGTAGCTCAAAAATAAATGAAGATCGAAAATTTCTTTTTCGTACCTCCGTCCATATTGACTAGTATTACAGAACTCAAAATCGTCCAAAAATGCGCTGTTGCTGACCTAGGCCGGCAAAAGGAGTTTGCATTACTGTTCTGGTGATCAATTTAAGATTATTTTCAACACAAGAATTAGCAAAATGTTTACAAATTTTAGGGCTCAATATTTAATTGTTGTAACTTAAAAAACTAAAACCGATAAAAATATATGTTCATTTTTTAGGTTATGTTACATAGAATAAAGTGTAGAGAAATATACGAAGAATTAATGGAGAAGTCAGTACAAAAAATCTTGCGTATCACACGCCCAGAAACTGTTTTGCGAGATTCGTATTTGCAGGCCTCGCTTTCAGCTCGGCCTGTCAAAATAAACTCGGTCTCGTAAATGTTCAGTTTCTGGCCTAGTGATACAAATAACTATTGTGACTATTAAACTTTTCTCAAAAAGTTGACCCACGGCAAACGGTTTTGCTCTATCAATAATATTATCCAATTCCTTAAAAAATAAACCTGTACACTGTAAATTTAATTTAGGTATATTTTATTGTTCACTTTTAATATTAATTTGATACATATAATATATAAATTATAGTTCGCAAATATATCCTTCCATTTTGTATGCGCAATAGGTATGCAAAATAAACTATTCACAATTTTCGATAATTTATTAATAGAGTCATATATCATTACCGTAGTGCTAATATGTCACCCTTGCAGGAAATATAATTTTAATGATGCGAAATATTTGCTTCCGGTCAACAGGTAACAAATTTTGTAATTATTGTATTCATAATTTTCTAATTGAAACATAAAATTGATAATAAATTATTAATTTCCGAATTATGTCAATTCAACAAATTTTCCATTTGTAAATTACAATGAATTGTATTTGCGATAATCATATACGTGAATAGAATATTCCAATATTAAAGTACGTTCAGGAACACAAAATATTATGGAAGTATTAAAATTTGGTCCATGTGGTGCACTCTCGTTGTCATTGAGTGCCCGTGATGTGATGCCAGATACTTAAAAGCCCGTATGGTACGAATATGATATCATCATTACCAATATCTGTGAATAAAGCAGATTGGCGCACCTAGCAATGGGTAATATGTAGTGATGATATATTTGTTTGTTTATTTGTGTACGACTAATAAACAATAAAGCCTCATTCACAACACGAAATTAGTGGTTAGTATTAGTAGTTACGGTTAGCGCAGAAAGCTTGACATACGTAGTTATTCTAGAACGTTCAGAATAACGAAATTAGCGCAGCGTACGCCTGCGCTAATTTCAGTTAGCGCAAGAGTTTGTAAGCTTTTTCTAAGAGAAATAAATTACATTTGTGTTGAATTGAAGTAGAATTTTATACTGACTTTATTACCTGTTATGTCATAAATGAACATTTTGTACCTTATAGAAAATACATTAATATCAGTTTTGTAGGTTGTAGGCAATACAAACTTCTTCTCGAACTTTTTTATAAAACAAAAAAGGAAAGATTAAATAATAGTTAAATCCGCTAAACAAGAAATATGTATTAAATTAAACCAGCTTTTAAATTTTTTGAATCCAATATCCTATTTTCACAACAAAAATAGTTATTCGGAAATCGTTAATTTTATGTATTGTAAACGCTGTTTACCAATCATGGACTACTAATTATAACCACTAACCATAACTACTAACACTAACTACTAATTTCGTATTGTGAATGAGGCTTAAGTTTGTTCGTTTCGCTACTAATGTTAATGTGGTGGATCGAGTAGCCCGCCACGTTACCACCCCAACCAAGATCATTAGTTCAGTTGTTTTATATGATTTTACAAAATATACACGTCAATCCCAGTCTTATACAAAATTATTAAATTATTATTTATTTATTTATTTATGCATACGTATGATGTCAGCACTGGCGTAACTAACGGGCCCGCAAAGCCCGCATTGCGGGCGGGCCCCGGGCTCTAGATTTACATGATTTATAATTTTGTTACTGCTGCAAAATTTTGAATTTAATCATTTTTTTGTAGCAACATACAAATTTATTTAGTCCTTTATTTTCTAAATTTCCAAAAATAATATTGGCTAAGGGGCCCGAGTTTTTCTTTAAAATAACCCCATAAAAAGAAGTTTGAGGCTGTCAAATCAAGACACCTGGTGGCCAATGTGTATTACCA